>JAQGCM010000318.1:0-28486 GCA_034699705.1 Hymenaphorura dentifera | reverse complement strand
ATTTTGTAGGGTACTGACAAATGTCAGTTCGCGTAGGCAATTCGAGTCCAGAAAAACTGCAGGGCCCGGAGGGTTAAATAATTTCAAGTATTGATTAAAGCTGCAGCACTGCCAAACTTGGTCTTGTAACTGCACTGCAGAGACAGCAGCTGAGTTAGATTTTAATTACTTAATCAAATCTGTCTCAATTACAAATAATTTGCACAAATATTCAATTCTATTTTTTTTGCGTCCAAATTTTTGTAAATTTTGCAAAATAATAAAAAATGAAGCACTAGAAGAAAGAAGACTAAGCAAGTCGTCCGGAATTTGTTGAGGTGACTCAGCAATGCGTCACTCTTTGCCATCTGGCAGACACCAAACGCTCAAAGCTTTGAAGCCCGCAAAGTTGACGAGTTTTTAAGATTTGCCCGAAAGTCCACATGCTCTGAAAATATTTTTAGAAATGACATCGTGGGTTAGCATTTGAATTGAGCGTAATACGTAATAATTAATTTCAATTAATTCGCTACTAGCTAGTTAATTGAACATTTGAAGAAAACCAATTCAGTCGCAAAATGGTGAGAAAACTAAAGTTTCATGAGCAGAAACTGCTCAAAAAAGTTGACTTTATTAATTGGGAAGCGACGGACAATAATTTGCACGAGATCAAGATCATGAGGAAGTATCACATTCAGAAACGAGAAGATTACACAAAGTAAGTCTAATTTAAAAGTGAATCAAATCCTTAAACTTGTGGATAAACTAGACTCAAATTGTCATTTTAATGATTTTGAGAACCATGAAATGCAAGCGGAGCACTGGCAATTTTTTTTTTAAGGATTATGTATGAAGAATTCTAACCATCTCATATTTAAATTTTCGAATCCTTTCTAGGTACAACAAATTGTCCAGACAAATCAGAGACTTGGCTAGAAAGATAAAAGATTTGGACCCCAAGGATTCATTCAGAGTTGAATCTGGAGCACAACTATTAGAGAAATTGTAAGTTTTGCTGCTCGAGACTGTAGCAAAAACTCACGAAATTTCAAAAGGAGAGCTTCTAAGTATTTGTGATTTTGTGAAATTCAGATACCAAATGGGAGTAATTCCAACCAGGGCGGATTTGGAGCTGTGCAACAAAGTGACAGCCTCAAGTTTTTGTAGACGTCGACTCCCCGTTCTATTAGTTAGAAATAAAATGGCTCAGACAATTAAAGATGCAACAAAATTTGTAGAGCAAGGTCACGTTCGGGTTGGCATTGAACTCGTCAAAGATCCAGCATTTCTTGTCACAAGGTAACTAACCAAAAAGAAGTAGAAATAGAAGTTTGTCTCTATTCTCAATAATAAAGAAATAACAAATCTTCATAATGATCTGTGTTCCATCAGGAATATGGAAGACTTTGTAACCTGGGTTAATTCATCTGCGATCAGGAAACACGTTATGGAGTATAATTCTGTGGTAAGTTTGTGTTTTAATATTTGTATTTACTCAAATGTTGGCTTTCCTGTATCTCAAAACTCAACACTATTTTCTTTTCTTTTTTAAATTTATAGAGAGACGATTATGAGGTTGTATAAATAAATTATTTAAAACAATTTTTGTTAATGTACATTAGAAATACGTGACTTTAATTAAAGATAATTCCCAAATTTTTAAATAAATCTGCTTTATATATTTTTTTCAATAATTGAAATGTAGTATAATTATTATACTACATTTCATTTTGGGAGAAACAAAGTGAAGCAATAAAACGTACTTTAATGCAAATATTGGTATCTGCCTGGTGTTTTTCAAGTTCGATCTAAAGAATCCTCCCCCACGGTCTGAATTCGTATGAGTTGAGTCCTGTAGGACTAAATTAGCTCACAAATGTGACATTTGATGCTCGATCTAACATATTTCAATTCAATTTTGAATGTTTGCATAAAATGCTTGAGAGTCATCCGACGAATTCAAATTACATGGCTCCATGAAATATTCCAGTCTCGACTCTGCTCATAACCCAGGCCAAGGTATGTCCCGGGGTCCCGACTCTACTAGAAAATATGCTTGTCCAGAATGGAATGACGGTACATTAAAAACTGGCGAAGGATAAAGTATGCAATATACTTACTTGCGTAGTTTAGCAAAACGGTTATAGATATTTGAGATGATTGAATAGAACAAATTGTTAAAAGCCTATGTATGTCTGCCTGCTTACAGTGCACACATAAACTTCAAATGTTGGGCTGGCCTGGCCCAAGAGTCCATTCCATTCCGTTGTACATACAAATATAACTATGTGCGAGAGATATTGTCGGAATTTTTATGAATCCTTTCTTATAATATACGTGCTTTTCCCGATTCCCTTATCCCGGAAAGCACACCATTTCAAGAGCAAGAAGACAGATCAGATCAGAATCAGACCCACAAAGAACCTAACTTGACTTGAGGGTAAAAAGATATTGAAAAAGTAGAGTTGAGTGGGTAGCAAATTGGGAGGCATTGAGAAGGGTTAGAAGATTGTCGTAAAATTCATCGTACTACTACTACCCGTTCTCCTTGTTCTACTCTCACCATTTGCGAACACACTGTACGTTAGAGGAAAAAAAAGTCAAACCGCTGGAGAAAGTTCCAGTCAGTTCCAGGTTTTTTTCCAGAGAGAGTAAAAGTAAAGGGTCGGTGGTGCTTGGTGGAAAACAATACGGACGGTGAAAGTGAGGAGGATGATGGCATTTAATTTTGATGACTCTGTTCGAGTTTCTACCATTCAACTCCCCACCAGAGCAGAGGAGTTGGGTCCGAACTGAGAACACAAGGCGGTGTAACGTTTCACTCAACGCTTGGATAATGCTGATGGAACTTAGACGAGGGAAAAAAACGGGAAAAAAGGACGGACAGTCCGATTCTCCGATTCCGACTCTCTAAAGTGAATGTGAAGATGAAGAAAGCTGGAGCTGGAGCTGAAGATGTGCGTGCGAGATGACTGCAGAAAGGAGTGCAGTGAAAGCAGACAGAAGGAGAAGAGCTAGCAGAATCTTGAGAAGAAGAAAGTCATAGCTTTGGCATTTTGGCTTCTTCTACACCTTGGGGAACAACCATCCTCTTCATCTCTCATTCAGGAAGCGTTGAGTCGCAACTTTTCCAATGAGATGACGATTGAGGAAAAAACTGGTCTTTTATTCTAGTCAGCGGCCAAAAGAAGAAGAAGAAGAAGCAGAAGAAGAGAAGGAGAAAAAATTCGAGAAAAGAGAAGAGAAGGGCGCTTGACGGTTGCTTTTACAATTCGACACTACACTGCACTGCACTGGAGAGGATCCTTCACAGGACCCACACACACTCACACACACGGTGCACTTTTCTCCAGATTATGCCCGCATTGCATTCTATGAGTGGAAACACATGGCCGTTCATATCTTTCGAAGATCTGGAGAAAAAAGTAGGGAAGAATTGCACTTGCACATATTCATGTACTCGAAAGTTCTCTTCATATCACTTTATTATGATTATGATCTCCTTCTCATAGTCTCCCTCAAGCCTCGACTCAATTTTTCATTCTCAGACAACGACTTTTGGCTTCAAGTAGGCATTTAAGCATTTCAGCCAAATTCAGAGTGGAGCTCTTGAAAAATGCAGAATTTTATTTTACTGAACCATTTTTTGCTGCGAATTATCATCTGCGAATTGATCCGATTTTTTTTCAATCCCGATGAGTTCAGAGAAAACTCGTATTTGAGTTAGAGTTAAGTAAAACTTTGTAAATGAAACGAACCATTTTGTCTTGTTAGATTAAGTTTGAGTTTAATTTTTATTCCCTAGCGGAAACGCATGTTCTTTCCCTTCCCCTACAGAAAAAAGTTGAAATCGAATCCCTACTTACTTTTAATAGGGCTTAGCTTAAGCTAAGGGGTTGGATTGGCTATGAAGGATTAAAATGCAAGTCATGTTGTAAAGTGCAACCTTTCGGTTGGGTTGAATTGAACCTGTTGCGCTCTCCGCCCAGCCAACAAGCACTTTGGGTGAAAGTCATTCTCTAGTAGGATGCCATGCTTTCCTTCCTGGGTAAAGAAATTCTCCAGCCATGGGCTCAAATCTCCAGACTTTCCGCTCCTAGAGACCAACTCCTCTGCTATTGCTTGTTTTCAGCAAGCTATGTAACTCATTATTTTACCCGTGTAGGATAGGTTGAGTTCGTAAAATTAAAACGTGGGCTGTGGTAAGAAAACACAGGCAGAGGTTACAAATCTTTCTTTTGGAGAAAGTAGGCTTTCCCTCCGCTTTTTCTAATGCCTTGGTGTGTGTTGAGGTTTTGGTTACGCTTTGGCTTCACTTGAAAGTGAATCACTTGTGTGGAACGTGAATGAAAGCTAAAACGAACCATCTCATTCCACAACAAACAAGACAGGACAACGTGGGTAGTTGAAGATGTAAGGAAAAGCAAGACTAAAACCCTTAATCACCAAAAACCTAAGAAAGGAAAAATTGCATTAAAATCCAAGTCCTAAGGGAATTCTTGAAGGTTTTTTTTAGATTAGAGCACGACGTAGTTTAAGTGTTGAGTTGTAGCTATGAGAATTCGATCGTGTATCGTGTGGGCAAAATACCAACAACGAACGTAACGTGAGTCTCAAATCTCAATTTCATTTAATTTGAACTGTGAGTGAGCCAGGGCAAGTGAGGTGACTATACGGAAGAAACCGGAACCAATTTGAGATGTGACCCATCGTGGTCGTGGCGGGTTCAATGACCGAATGCCGAATACTGTGAGGTTCTGCCCTTGCAATAATATAAATGGAAATACTAAAGTTCATTGAACATTAAAACTTAATTTAGAGAAAAAATTTCTTCAGATTCTAAATTTCAAGATTCCCAGGAAGTTGTAGTAGGAACGACCGCAAACATAAATTTCCCCCCACTGTGAGAACTTCAAATCCAATTCTGAGTGACTTTAAATTATGTCTGATGTGGCGTAGTTGGTTTAATTAAACTGTTTCACCGCTACTCTCTGCGCTCA
The DNA here is from genome assembly GCA_034699705.1 of Hymenaphorura dentifera. Classification (NCBI taxonomy): domain Eukaryota; kingdom Metazoa; phylum Arthropoda; class Collembola; order Poduromorpha; family Onychiuridae; genus Hymenaphorura; species Hymenaphorura dentifera. The sequence continues at coordinate 23,507 of JAQGCM010000318.1, read as the reverse complement.
GATTATGGGAAACATCTAATTTATACGAAAACCTTCATTTCCTTTTGCTTGGCCACAGAGTGTTCCAATATTTCCAGATTTCCAGACTACCTTGCTCAGCATCTCTAAAGATCTCCCCCCAAATTTGTGAATAAACCTGGAACACTCAGGACAAGGGAAAGCAAATGAAGTGAGATTAAGGATAGGAGTGAGTTATGGTGGATTAAAGAATGAAGGTAAAAGAAAATATATAAAAAAAAAGGAAGACGAAGAAGGGGAAAGCACTAGCAAGCACCAAGCAGGAAAACCGGAGAGTCTTCTAATGTTAGGACAAATGAGAGTCTCTCAGAATCAATATTTTAAAAGTAGGAAATGGAGTAGAGCAGAGGGAAGGACTCTGGGGGGAATTCGAAGGCGAAAGAAAAAATAATTCACTCTGCTTCACTTCACGTCCCATCAACTTAAACTCGGAGAAAGGGGGAAAATGGATATTCATATTTCATTCTGTTTAATATATGTCGCAAACCTAACAGAACTTTCTTCTCCAGCAAGTAGTATTTGCATTTACACCGCGCGTCAACCCTCAGAAAACACTATTCACGAGTGAACTCGATCCAACCAACCGGTGAAAGTCCGCTGCTCCAAATACAAATGTGTACACATTCATGAAAGAATTCTTCCCAAGAAAAAGTAGAAACACCACATGATGATGATGATGTCGAAACTCTGGAGAAGACAGACTGCCAACTGCTGAGGGATTTCTTTTCTTTTGTCATCTTTTTGCGTTATGCACCTACACACAAGCACACGGCACACTTAAATTGATAATATTATTAAGTTTATTTATAAGCTGGGACAGTCTGGGCGGATGGAAGAGACCACTGGGACCCAGACTACACTAAGCAGACTTCACAGGCATCACCTCTGCTCTCTTATTCCCCAAACGGGCACGGGCACAGTCGCATGTCGCACACAGTGTCCCAGCGTGAGAAGAAATTAAGAAGCCAGGAGATTTGCAAAAAGAAAAGTTTCTTTTCTGGGTGGGATCCGTCCTATTTTTTAAAAAAGAGGAAAATGTGGAAAGAAATTCGTCCCGGGTATCAACACTCATCACTCTCATAATTCTCCTGCCGAGAAAAGTTGGAAAATGTAAGAGAAAGAGGATGAGCCATTTATTCTGATATTGTCATTCTCTAGAGTGTTGAAATGATGTACGGTGACGGTGACAAGGGGAGCCCAAATGAGAGGTGACTCGTTATGATATTGTCAGAGGAAGACACGAGTGAAAAATAGCTCATTTTGAATTATAATTTTACATAAAGCATTGTGGATAGGATGCGTAATATAAATTTGGACTCGTAAGACTACAGGTTGCAACTGCGATGCAATATAAACGTCTATAATTTGCTATCCTAGTTTGCCAAAATATTCTGAATTGGCGGGGGAGGAAGAGGTTGGAACTCTGAACTCTGGAACTGAACGTGCTTTACCATAATATGGCATATTTTTGGCATTTTTGTCTTCTTTTCACATGCTCATATTCCCTACGACGTATTTGAATGCCGATTTTATAACGAGATCCTAATTCTCTTGCAGCAGATGGTGGTCCTAGAATCTGTGCTTGGCTGGGTTGCCTTTTGTATCAAGGAGTAGGTAGGTGACTGGGTTTCCTAAAAATATTGCAAAACTATCTGGCAAAATTTTGCACTAGCTGTAGAAAAGTACAAAATGCCAAAACCTTGCTGAGCGAAATTACCCCGTCTTCATGTGCAAGAATTGAAAATACATTATTTGAAAGTAATGGACTCTATAGCCAGCTAGTTGGAAACCAAGGCTTGCATCGTTCTCGTGCTCAAAATCTAAATTCTTGGGACTACTATACTTGTTCATGTAGCTTTGCCAGCCATTAAATTCTAAATATTCTTGACTTTATGCATACAAAGGTTTGCTCCAAGCTTTCCTTAATGGGGATTTTGTTGTAAAAATGGAAGGTCATTACGCTTTTGTATTTTGTTAACTGGATTCAATCTGGTTGGTAAGAGAAAAGGCTTAAAAGCTGGAGAAAGTGAAGAAAGTGGAAGTATGTGGATAGCAACTGAATGCGAAGAAGCAAGCATCCATTTGATTCTACTGAGGAGTCCTCCTCATCTCTTGTGTTAACATTGCAATGCAATGCTGACATTGGCACCGCCACTCATGTTTCTAAGCTTAATCCTCTCGTCTCTCTCTCTGTCTGTGACGAAAAGGAAGAAAGGGCAAAGAGAAAGCAGAAATATTTCGATCTTTGGAAGCAGCAGAAGAAGAAGACGAAGAAAAAGTAAGAAGAAGTTACACTTTATGTTCCGCTAATGGCTTTTTCTCCCTTGGTAATCCAAAGCAGTTGAGTTAGAAGAACCAGGACCAGAATCAGGCCCAGTCGACGAAGGAATGGAAAAATGCTCACTGGCTATGAAATTTTCAAAAGACTTAATATGGTTTTTTTTTCTTCATCTTCAACAGTTCAAACCACACAACAAAGCAACCAGTTTTCTTCTCTCATCTTCCTCTCATCTCTTAGCTTCTTCCAACTCCTTGCAACTCCAATCTTCAATTCCATTCCAGTGTAGTGTACAGAGAGTCTGCAGTGTACGAGGCAATGCAAAAAGCAGAAATTTTCCCATTATATTTCTTCTTTCTACAACTAAATCACGACATACATACAAATAGTTATTTATGTCATTCACAACAAGTGCCTGAATACAAGAGAAAGCACCAGACACCCACCACACCACAAGGCGCACCACCCCCTACGTACTTGAGGAGTACTTCGATTCTAATACTTGAGCAAGCCAAAACCAGACCAAAATCCTTGGGGAAAATCTCAACTCAAAAACTCCAAATATGTAGCAGTAGCAGTAGCAGACCAGTAAAGGATTCAGAAATTCTGTTCTAATAATTTCTACGAAAGTGCCTAGGCCAACAAATTGAAATGTAGTTTGCAATAGAAATTACACCAAGAAAAACTTATTTCATGTTGGCTACTTGGATAATTTTCTGATTTGGGGCTCTGGCTCTAGATTCCCAACTTACTTGGCTACGCATTAAAAATTTTGTGCACGCACGATCGCACGAAACAGTTTCATTTTAACTCATGATCGAATTTTTGCCCGGTTTCTGGACAAACCGGAGTAATGCCCAGATCAAGAACCCTCAAATGAATTCTTTTGCAACTTTAGACCCACATACATACATATTGTAACAAAGAATTTGGATTCCTTTCTTAGCTTTTTGTAGCAGTCTTATCTTTCTCAGATTCTGCAGGCAAGGCATTAGACTCGCATTCTGTTTGGCTGAAGACTTCCATTTACTTCCGCAAAGCATTGGTCAAATAAAATTTATTATTCGATGAGAGAACTCATGTGGAGTTCTAAACTCCGGAGTTATTCAACGACTCTTTCTTGAATTGTTGTCTGATTTCCGTTCTGAGAGTTCTATTCTTTGGTGTCATCATCACATCTTCAACGACTAAAAAATTCCATGTTTTCAGCTGCGTAATGTATCCATTTCTCTGCTGCTGTATCACTACTTAAGTATCTCAAATTCAAATCCCATTCGAGATTCGACTATATTTTGATTTCTCCCTGCCTACTCAATTCTTTTCAAAAAATTTCAATCTTTCTGATTTTTCCGACAATTGAAACTGTAGCGAAGCTACTAAAGCAAATCATTTCAACTCCATCATTTGCTTACTTTTTACCGTTGCTTGCTCACCAGTCTCAACATGCATGAAGGATTAATTTGCTGTTTTGCTAATTCTGAACAACAACAGCCAAGAGCCCCAAAACAAAAGTAAGGGAAAGAAAAATAAGAAAATAAATCATACTTTAGTTGATAGAATCGTGCCTGTCTTCATTCCCCTCTGTTTTTCTTTTAAGTTTTTGATTCGTCTTCCATACCTCTACATTCAAAAGGAGAATCATCGCACACGTGCATTCGAAAATGTTGTTTTGACACAAACAAAAACAAGAAACAAGTTCAAGAAAAAAATCAAAACAAGATGAAAGCATAAGCGCCTAAGATTCTGCTTCGTTTTATTTTTCTGTTACCAAGCACAAAATAATGACATCTTCAGAGTCAGCTGCTGCGGCAGCATATTCGGAATAATGAAACGCACAATTCAACTGACAAGAAATTTAATTTCCGGCCATGCGGGAGCATAATTGTATCGTTGATTAACGATTTCAACCCAAAATAAATTGTGCAGAGCACATTGGACAATTAAAGCAAAGGCCAATTGAATGCTTTGAACCCTCCTGATCTACCATGAAAGTATGTCAACCACATTGAGACTGAGACTCAGTAAATGATTGCAGATTTTGGACAGAGAGGAGTGACATTTGATAAGCTTCATCAATCCCTAGATTACAGTGATTTGAACATGTGTGAAAGATTATCTGTACAAGCACAAATACAGATTTAAGTGTTACCAGCTTTCGCTTTCATGTTCATTCACATTCTTAAGCATTTGTTTAAATTCGATGCTTCAGACTTTAGACATCAACACGTATTTTTCTGCCTTTGACCCTCAGTCCATTGCACTGAGAGCGCAAACTATGTTTCTGATTTTTTTTATATACGCGAACACCTTTACCTTTTGAATTCAGATTCGTGCTTGCCCATAATTCTACAAATCCTAAAATATCAATCTATCATTTCTAATTTTTCAATGTGGAATTGCGAACTGCAATGCTACAACAGGCTTCCTGTCATAATTAAGTATTCCACTAAAACTTTAACTATTTCCGTGGGGTCATTTAACTCTGGCCCTTGCCTGTTCTGCTAAATCAGTCAAGATTTGACCAGGAAGAACACAGTGTATTTGCAAACTCCAATTAATCGAAAACATGACTGTTGGACATTTGTTTACCACTTTGGATTTCATTATTCTTGCTGCAACAATAGTAATACCTCTTGCTGTTGGGATATTCTATGGCATTGTTAACAAGAAAACGACAGAAGAGCTCCTAGTGGGCGGAAGGAACATGAAGATCATCCCTATTGCTGCGTCTTTAATGGCTACTTCCATTTCAGCAGCAACTATTTTCGGGTTTCCTTCTGAAGTGTTTGCAAATGGCATACAGATATTATGGATGGGTTTATTACCACCGTTTTCATTTACGATCAGTATATACGTGTTTGTTCCATTTTTCTACCCTTTGAAATTGACAAGTATTTACGAGGTAAGGCTGGCAAGGCAAAGCTAATTTTTAATTGTAAGTCTTTCGGTAGCTTATTTTGGTGTGTTAATTTTGTAGTATTTGGAGCTGAGATTTGATTCAGTTGTGGTCCGTCTATTTGCATCCTTTACGTTCATTCTGCAACAAATTGTTATGGCTGCTGTTTACCTGTACGCTTCTTCCCTTGCTTTGGAAATATTTTTTGGATTTTCTCCACTGATTGCAATCGGAGTCCTCGGGATCACTGGGACAATTTATACTGCATTTGTGAGAAAATGTGTCGAATGCATTATATATTATTCTGGGTTAATGTGTAATGATTTAGTTAATTACTTTATTTAGGGTGGTCTGAAAGCAGTTGTGTGGACAGACACATTTCAAATGCTCCTCATGTATGGTGGAATGGTGACAATTTTGATAAAATCTTTCATTGTTGCTGGTGGTGTCACCAGAGCTTTTGAAGTAGCCGCAGAGGGTGGGCGACTAGAATTATTTGAGTAAGTCTGAAGTAGAATACAATTAAGACGTGTTATTTCGATACTAAATTAAGAATTGCCGAGTTGCCGTTTTGTTTTAGTCTTACCCTGGATCCTTTCATGCGACACAATCTCTTCAACTTTGTGTTTGGATATGGATTTACTCACTTGTTGGGCCCAGGTCTAAATCAACACCAAGTCCAGCGGTACTCAAGTATGCCCACGTTGACTGCAGCGAAGCGGTATGGCTTTAAACGTTTGCTTCTACATTTCCTATTGATGAGAAATTATTCTTATTCCACTAAATCTGTTGCAGCTCTTTGTTGTTGAGTGTTCTCCTCAAAGTCTTAGCAGTGGTGATTAGTATTATAAGTGGTGTAGCAATTTTTGCAGCGTTTAGAAACTGTGATCCAATGTTGTTGGGAGAGATCAAAAAGCAGGACCAGTTGGTCCCATATTTTATCATGAAATATTTCGGAGACACATCAGGAATGTTAGGACTTTTCACTTCAGCTATTTTTTGTGCAGGATTGAGGTAAGCGTAGTATTTTAGAATAATGCAGCAATCAAGACTAGGAGTCCAATAATTTGTTGTTATTTAATTTGCAGTTCTTACTCTTCATCGATAAATGGAATGGTGGCTACAACGTGGAAAGACTTTCTGATGAAACTCTCGATTTGCGAGAAAATGGATGAAAGAAATCGAACAAAAATTTCCATAATTGTCGGTAATCACTTAAAGGCATTTTCGTCGTTCTGTGGAATCCAGTCTCAGTTTTCAATTTCTGCAGGCGGCATTTACGGAATAGTGACAATGATACTCGCTTGCTTTGCAAAATATTTCGGTCGAATACTGACAGCTTCTCTAACTGTAACGGGTTCCCAGATTGGGGCAATCGGAGGTGGATTCGTAGTTGGTTTGTTCGTACCATTCGTTAACAAAGAGGTTAGTATTTCTTAATGTAAAAATTTCAAGAAATCAATCTCCATGTTAATTGTTTCTTTTGCTGATTTATCAAGGGTGCCCTTGGCGGAATGCTAATCGGACTAGTCTCTACCAGTTTCATAACGTTGCAAGCATTTCTCAATCAAGTTAAACCTACACCACTGGGTCACACGAGTACGAGCGAATGTACAATTGATAGCGGGAATGTCACGCACTTTGATCCTGGAAACGTTCAAACCGGGTAATAAAAGTAAAGATTTGTCATTTGATGGGTTTCTAATGATTTTTCGTGTTCCAGTTCCAATTCTGTGTGGCCAGAAAAAATGTACACTTTGTCTTATCTTATGTACCCCTTGTTTGCGTTCATTGTTACTGTCATCAGCTCTGTGATCATTAGTTTAATTTTTCGGGGTAAGCCTCACATCTTTATCGGTACATAAGCTCTGAACTGTGAGTGTGCTACAATATAAATATTTTCTAATTTAAACATTTACAGCCTTCTCAAACCAGAGGGTGATTGTCAACCCCAAATATCTCCACCATTACATTCGAAAGAAACCTGTCATAATCGGGATTTGCACGGAAAAAGAAAATATTAATCCATTTAATGGGAGAGAATTACATTATCAGGTGAGAGGAAGACATTCTAAGCGATATAGCAGCGAGACTACACCGTGTTTTGAAAATATTGACCTCCAGGATGTTAAATTAATAAATTCTGCTTAAAATGTACACAAAAACAAAAAAAAATCGTTTCCGTATCTGTATAAAAAATCCTACTCGTGCCACATTCTAATATTTAACACAATTTTGCTTTGAGAAAAATTTCATTTTAACAAATCTCTACCTCAGAAATTAAAAAATGCGTTATAATTGTAATGAGATTAGAAACTACAATAGATTACACCCACCCCTTTGATGTGAATTTTGTTTGAGGGGATTAAACCAAATTATTTCCAAAGAACTTGAACTCTTTCTGCTGCTTGGTCTTTACGATTGGATTTTGGTTATAGTCTCTCCTGTCTGACTGTCGTTATGGTTGAGTGTAGCTATTATTCTTCTCAATTTCAATTGTGAGTTTCCTTTGCTCTAATCTTAATGGTAGCGTCAGAGTGCACGGATTCCCTTTAACTTGGCAGAAGAATGAAAATGTGACAAAGATGGAATGTGGGAAATGGAAGAACAAGAGAAGTCCATCGTCTCAATGAGAAGTGAAATGTTCTCACTACTTACTTTCAAGAAAATACACCAACTTGCCATGCATTCAACGCACACACACAGGCAGAGGGTAAAATTTTTATTGTATTAAGAATCAAGCCTCACCCATACCGCACACACACAATACTTTGACCAAATTTTCTATTAATACGGAAATGCAAGCACACAGTACAGACAGAGTTGAGTGGGGAGAGAAAGTAAGAAGTAGAAAGCAAGACAGAAAGTGGAGGAGTGAAAATTATGAATATAATAGAGTTGAGGAGAAAGTGACAAATGAGACCTTTCTTTCGGCACATGTTTCCAATGTTCTTACTGTATTTACTAGCTCGACCAAAGCGCCCTTGTATTTTACGCGGGTTTCGGAGACAGATTCGGTAGGAGCAGTACAATACACCAAACACCAAAGGACATTATTGTGCTCTTGTCTCTCAAACCCTGGCTACATTTGTGCAGTCAATTCCATCATTTCGTGCCTGCGTGAGCATGAAAGATCAAAAGCCACGAAAATGGAGTCATTTCCTTTTTATTTTATTTTTTAACGACAAAGAACAAAATATTATCAACTCGAATTTAGTAAAAGAACGCTAAGGTTTGAACTAGTATGTAACTTTTGGATGAAGACGAGTACGCAAAACGCATCCATTAAAAATACTTTTTGTTCAAGGACAAAGCAGGATTGCATTGTCTTGTCACGTACAGCCTGGCCTGTTTGGGCTTTGATCTTCTTTTTTTTAAAAAAATATTGACACCTTGTCAAAAAACTGCTTTAGTGAGGCTAACGATTTCATTAAGATTACTTGCTAGGTCGTTTTTCCTTGAAATACGTTATCGGTATTATTTGAGAGCGTTTAATTTTTTTTCAAAAATAGACAGTCAAAAATGTTTTGCAAATCTCCGAAGCGGTTCAATGAAAAAGGAATTTATTTTCTAGGATTTCTAGGATAAATGCATTCGAAATACACATGATTTCGGAAATGAGGTTATTCTGTTCCCATGTTTGCATACGAAAAGTACATAATGGAGTGCATTCACTTCCGGAGGAAATCAAAACTTGTGGAGGTTCCATGCTCCATACTTAAACTTTGTACACCTTGAGTTCGGATTGGAGTGTTGCTCACACATCAAGGGTCTGACAGTGTCGACTATTTATGTCCATTCATTCCTTCCAAGCAGTCCGTACTACTTTCTCAAAAAAAATACCCGGTTTTTCATTTTCCCTTCTTTTTTTCTTCTTCTCTTCAATAGATTCAATCCCCGAATTTTACTCCTTGCCTTGGTGCAAATGTAATGTATACAGTTGAGGTTGAGCTGAACGGATCTCTAAATAACGCACCCACAGACCCCGACCAAATCTTGTGGACTTGGTAGTTCAAAGCGCATAAATCCACTCGAGACGTCTTGGACTTGTTCTTCTCTAGAATTTCCTTTGCAGTTTGCACTGCACCACTTTCAACAAATGTAGCCGAGATGCATTTCACATTTTTCACCCGCTCGCTCGCTGCCAACAGTGCCAACGGTGGGATAACCGAAACTTTTCCTTAACTAGTTGTGAATTTTTTTTCTTTTTCAAAAATTTAAATAAATGGGAATTGTTGCTTTAGTGGGTTGAATGATGGATGGGTTCTGGTTTGAGTTTTGCATCCATACTCCTGTTTCGGGCTAGTTTTGACAGTAACCATGCAGAGTGGTGCATTTAAGTATGAACGATGAACAGTATTATAAATAACTCGACTCGAATGCATTTCTCCGAAACGCAGGTAAATTGTAGTAAATCACTTTCATTTTCTAGGATGTGCAGGTTGTACTTGTAGTGAAATAGTGCAGACTAAAGAACTAAGCATGTGTATTGTATTGTAATGTGTTTGTTGACTGATGGTTCACTTAAATTTGACGCTGAGTTTCAAGAGCGGTGTTCGTGTTGTTGTTGTAGAGGGTCGTGGATCGTGTGGCACTTATCCAGATTTGAATAACAATGAAATCCCATAAGTGATTTACGTTGAATGTAAATTTATCTGGATGATTAGTTTGAAAAATTACAAAGTACAGTAGCAAAACAAATTTGAAATTGGAAGCATTCGGCCGCATTATATTTAATTGGACGAGAGATGGGAAATATTGTCGTCTCTAGTGAAATTTTTTAACACATTTTCAAAACAGGAACTAGCTTAGAAGACGATGATAACCAGAAACGGATTATGAGGATATTTCTGTAATCTGACGTGAGCTTGGTGAAGTCTCTATTTGCAGTCTACGCATTGAAACTGCTCTGTGAACAACGCGACGACATTGTTGGCTGCGCTTCCTCCGGTGGGTGCTAAGGAAGCATGGCGGAGCAAGTACACAAAGTAGTTGCAGAACTCATGCAGCCGATTAAACAACCACGCTTCTCTGTTGAAATTTGGAAGCACGCGTTTGATATTTCGTTTGACTGTGAGGCAGTGCGCCGATCGGGTAGGGACGGGATAGAAGCCATCCCGAACCGTCCCGAAAATATCTCATCCCGATCCGAAACTTTCGGGACGGGACGATGTCCATCCCGAACCGACCCGAACCCGTCCCGGTCGGTTCGGGACGTCCCGAAAAGTACTCAAATACATATAGTTTTCAACAAAAAAAAATGGTGCTGTTTTCATATGGAAGGTAGAGTAAAGTGTAGCGGGACAGAAATTTCACATCCCGAACCGTCCCGAACCCGATCGGGACGGGATATCCCGAACACGATCGGAGCACTGACGGATATCCCGAACCCGATCGGAGCACTGACGGATATCGTATCGCTTCCAAATGTAGTCTGCAGCAAAAAAAAACTTTAGATCCACTTCCTTACCTTTTAAGGGATTTTGCGGGGAACTAATATGGAGTCTGGAGAGTCGATTTGACTGACAAACCGCCTTACTTTTCTTCCAGCTTTTCCAACTCTCAAATTCCTTCAACTTCTGAACTATCTGAACCTTGATTTTGATGTTATTCTTTGGCTCCAGGTTCCAAGATGAGAAACTTCATGTCATGTTCACATAAACATCTTCCTCCATCCACCAAAACTCCTCTCAATCACTGAACAGACTAAACTTCAAACCTCAGAACCCTTCGAAAACCTGACAAAACGTTCACCGTTTTGAAATGAATCTCAGGTCGATCATCTTGTAAATATTTCAATTTAGTGAAGTGAAAAATCATGGTTCGAAATCTTTGTGAATTTCGGAGTCGACCTATTCAATTCCTCCTCAATTTTGTACATTTCTGTGAATGATGTAAGCAAAATTTTGACGTTGATGGATAGTATCGATGAAATTTATAATTCATGAACTACTTTCTTTCCTTTACTTTTTTTTTCTCTCGCTCTCTCCTCGTATGATTTGAAGTCAAACTGTGTACAAATGTGGTGTTATCTCTTTGTGAAAATCAGCTTTGTGGCCAAATTTGTTGCTTGCTGAGCTAACCGTTCTAGAGCTCATAAATAAGCGGGTAGCGGGAATGAAGAGTAAACAAAGGAGTTAACTAGGAGAAAGGTAATAATTACTCTTGATTCCGGTTGAATGAAAGGGAAAGGAAAACGAATGGTCCTTGACGTGTGTCCACAAAAGATACGATAAGGTTGGAGAGGGCGGCTGAGTAACTATTGTAATCATCAAGTGCATAGTCCAATTCAAGCATTTGCATTTACCCCATTTGCCGGGTTCGTTCGGTTATTTTGGAAACTTTGGCTGGCTTTGGCTTCTTTAGCTACTAGCTTTTCAACATTTCAACTCAATTCCAAATAGTTAGTTTGCTTTTGGATGAAAATCATTCTTATGGAATGGAATGCGTGAGAATGCAAAGAGCCAAAAAGAGCCCTGGCATGGCATGCATGCATGTTATGCAAGCCCAAGCGATGGGGAATCGTGCTCACCAGCAATTCAGTTCAAGTGGGTTTTCCCCTCTTTTGTAAATCCTGGGAGCACCACCAAAAACTTAACTCAAAGCCCAAAGCCAAGTCAAAGGCTAGCTCTTAATTTAGAGTTCATGATGAAATGGTGTTTTCTCTTCTCTATCGGAAACCAATTGTTAGAAATACACGGAGTGGCATACTTAAGAGCTCATACTTTGGGACTTTGGGTGGATTTTAATGCAATTCAACACAAAAGTTCACTTTATGGCCACCCAAATTCCTCTTTAAGGCACTTACGTAAATCTTTATGTGTCGAAGAAAGTTGGGAGGAAAACAAGTAGAGATGATCGCATTCGATTCAATTCAACTCAACCATTCAACCGTCAACCCTGCTCTACTTAGGAGATAGATTATTTTTTTGCACAGAAGAAATGTCTCAGGTTTTGAAATTTGGCAAGAAAATCTAGCAAGAAAATATTAGGCGGTGGTGGATGCCTAAGTGGAAAACGAAAACTGTGCTAGTAAACTTTTCATGTCTTCCTAATTTTTTATTTGAGGAATAAACCCGCCATAAATTTGGTTGCTCAGTGATGATGTCCGAAAAACTATCAAGTAAATGAAGTCAGATTCATCACAGTTCTTGAGACTTGGAAAACCAAACTGAATTAATTGTATCAAATAAAATATTCTGAATTTCAAGCGTTGCCTTCCCTTCACCATTATCCGCCAAAGAGTGCTGCTTCTTTCTTAGCATTTTCTTAAGGTGATACGTCTCGCTTGTACAGTATCAGACCATTTATACATTTTTTTGCAAAAAGAAATGCCCTTTCTCTATCGCCCAATATCGTCACGCGAATTCCATTTCACTCACCTGAGAATCCACACCTCCTTTCTATAATCATTTCCTTCCCCATCAATATCCACTTTAATGTGATTTCTTTCCTCAGCTCGGCATGCAACAATGATCAAGTTAACTGTGTTTCATCTTGAACTCTGCGTGTATCTAAATTTCTGAACTGTTCGTTTGTACTATTTCCAGCTATTGTTCTGCTGCCACTTACCTTAACTATTTTTACGAGATTATATTCTGAATGTGATAAAGCTTTCAATCAAATGACACTCCAGTAAAGTGCAAAGGAGAACGCAACAATTTCGATTCGCAGCCAGTTTGGTGGAACCACACCCACATTTGTTCACTCTTCCTAAAGATAAACATTTTGCAAAGATTTTCTTTTATGTTGCAATTTACTACTTTGATTCCACCGTGTATTCCACAACTCACACGATGATATGTCGATGCCTGGCTTTTTTAAAAAAATTCTTGCCCTGTCCAAATTTATAAAGAACAAAATCCAACTAAAAATCTGTGCTTTTCCATAGAATTCCGCATGGCATGCTTTTCCACTTTTGCAAAATTCTCCTCTTTTTTGCATCTTAGAAAGCAGGTTCGTGAGAGTGCTCTTTAAATTCCCCCAAATAAGAGCGAAAAAGCCAAAAAGCTGGTTGCTGCTCCTTGTGCTCAACGAAATAAATAAATCTTATTTCCGACAGTTTCTATTTTTTCTGGGGCGAGGAAATGCACTGAAGCATGGAGTGTGAACCGGAAGAAACCCTTAGTACTTTGAAGACAGCCTTGTGCTTGCCTTCACGTACATAACATACATAGAAAAGGTGATTGTTTCATTCTCACATATGTGTACATTCTACTACAAGAAAAACACACACAGCAGTATTCACCATCGCTCAACTCACACAGCTTCAGCTCATCCAAAATTGTTGAGCTACTTATTGTTTTGCAATATGCATGGAATTTTCACTTGACTGCCGTGTGTGAATGTGAATTTGAATGCGAATGTGAATGCGAAAGTAACACATAACAAAAGAAAAGGCAAAAACAGAAAAACCTGATGTGCGTTCCGTATACACAGAGCGGACCATGAAAAGCAATGAACTGCATTATATTGTAGTAGTAGCAGTAGCAGTTGGCAGTTTTTCCTGGATAAGAGAGCAAAGAGCAACCTGGAGTCACTGGAACCCGGAGTCGTCCCAGAAGCTCAGAAAACCTGGAATTGAGTGAGAGAAAGTTGGGGGTAACAGTTTTCAGGCAAGGAAGCAGGCAGGAAGGCTGGCTGTCTGTCTGTCTGTCTGACTGGAGCGTACGAAGGAAGTGGAAGTTCTTTCCAGGAGTTGGTTGGAGATACAATTCAAGAAAGATAATAACGCATGAGCGTTTTCAAGAGGAAACCCCGCTCCCACAACACACAAACACACATCTTCTACTTCTTCTACTTGGTCGTCGTCGTCGTCCTCGTCCTCGTCCTCTACTTCTTAAGGATGACTTGAGTACTTTATAATCCAACAGTGTGAGGTTGACTGGGCAGGTGAAATGACATAAGTACATGACACGAAGAGTCTTCATCCATCCAACAACTCTTACTTAATCATTTAAAAGCTTACTTACTGTTTACACAAATTTCCCAGAGTCAAGAGTCAGACCGACCCGGGCTAAGTAAATTCATTAGTTGCTTAGAAAAGTGCACATTTAACTTTTCGCTTGACCCACTCACAACCCCATGACTGCCTCATCAGGAGTCATCAATTTTTTTAGCAATTTTTCAACGAATGGGTTGAAAAAATAGAAAGGCAATCAAATCAAGTTACACTGCACTGCAGAGTGCAGAGCAAAACTTTTGACTCTGACAATGTGAATTGTTTCTGTTTTTGTTCTGGTGATGCACGGATGAGTTGTTCACAGTTGAGCGAGTTCCTCAAAGTAGTGCTACTCTTTCCTTCTCTTTTGTTTCTTTGTGTGGCAATTATCACCTAATTCGTCGAACAATACAAACATCAGCGGGAGAAGGAGAAGAAAAGATTCGCTCCGTGAGTTCTATGAGCGTGACTTCTTAGCAAAAGAAGAGTGGAGAAAGTTGGCTTTCTCTTGTGGAGAAAGTGAGAGAAAGGCGGCAGGGCCAACGGTTTATCCAGCTTTTGTCATCTACTTATTATGATGGTGCACTCCTGAATCGTAAATAAAAATTGACTTCATTCTTTCCACAACTACTGCACACATAGTCTGGGTCTGCGTTGAATCCAATGCAATGCTTTGAACATTTTAAGATTGAAGACGCAATGAAGGGACTTGCCTTTGTATTTTTTCTTCTTGGGTCAGGTGTGACATCATTTTCACTAATGGATTTACTGCTCGCTATGATTTATCCTTGCAAAATTCGACCAAATATAAACTAAAATCCTTGTCTTGCTTTTTAGCTATCTTACTTAGCGGAGCTAAATGACCTTTGCTTAATTACTCACGTGATCGTGATCCTTTCCTGCCTGCCTGCCCTTTCATGTACATACTTACCTGTACTTTTGTACACGTAAATTTCCCTAGGGGACTACAATACTTGCCTAGTGGCATTTATTTCTGGCTGATGGTCGTGATTACTTTGAGCAGCACAGGAGACTCACTACTACTCAGCCCGGTTTCATTTAGAAAAGGAAAGTGGAACTAAGTAATCTATTGATGAGCTAATTCTACCGGGCACTCTGACAAGGAAGAAGAGGAGCACAACTCCTTACATTACACACTTAACTTTACACACAGATTTCCAAAGCAAAAGGGCTTTAGTTATAATTAATGAGATCAAGTCAATAAGACAGGCACTCAAGAATCAGATCCTCACTTCCGAGTTCCCTCTCCTGTTCTCTCGCTCTCTTTCTCCATTGTATAATGTGGTGGTAAAGAGTTGATGAGACGGCTAATAATGAGTAAAGACGACGATACGATAGTCTTATTAGGAAGAACCATTCGAGTTGATTTTCATGTTCACGTCTCAATTCTCTCTCCTTTTTCCATTGAATTCGAAGCTAGGTTGGCGAGCAGTGCAAGCATGCATTCCTTCCCATTGTTCCTCGACTACCCGCCGAACCCGCCCACCTAAGACACATCATGTATCTATCTTCCTATTATTTCCAGACCATTAAGCCTCCCCCAAAGTGTCCCGAAAATCTGCAATGCAAAGAGAAGAGTTGAGATAGCCAAGGAATTCAATTTTTACCCAAGATCTGATCTTATTTTTGGGTCCCTCTGTAGAAAATTGAATAGGAATTGGGAAAAGGTAAAAAGCTAAGACTGACTGACTATCTCCATTGCATTTTGAGCGTAGTAGAGCTGAGCCTGGGCTCTCGCGTCCCATTAGGTGCTTAAGTTAGCAGAGAGAGAAAAGAGTTGTCCGTCCGAAGAGATTTCCTTCAATCTCTGTTTCTGCCAGCCGACATCCGAGTTTTCCTTTTTTTGTTCTTACAGGATAGCCCGAATCCGGGTAGTAGTCTGAGTCTGAGCCTTTTTCTTGTGCTTTTCCATGCTTCTTTCTTTGCGATTAGGATGCCATGCCTTGTCCTACTAGATCATAGACACACTGTTAAAATGCATTAAGTGAACGTAAATCTTAGTCTCATTGATTTTCAATTTGGGTTGATGTGATAGTGGCAGAGTCTTTGAGACTGTTCCGTGTTCATGTGCCTCATTACAAGTTTGCTGGAGAAACGGCTCATCTGGAGTGTGACTTTGACTTGGGCAAAAAAACACGCCTTTATTCCGTCAAATGGTACAAGGTAAAGACATCCTCATGACTTTAAAAACCCAAAATCTAATGTAACGTAATAATGTTTTTCCTCTCAGTGGATTTAAGTAGATTTAAGAGCAAGAAAGAGAGAAATTGCATGTGGGGAAGAATAGACTAGAGGCGTGAAAAAAGTTCTCAACTTTTGAGTTTGACTGACTTGGCAAACTTTTGAAAGTGAAAGATTTTGTTCTAGTTTTTTTTGAGAGATGGTTTAAATTAAACCATGATTCTTCACTCTTCTTTTTTTTTACATTTTATAGGATGATGAGGAATTCTACCGATACCTGCCGAGGTACAATCCTCCAATCAGCACACACTCTGTGGACGGAGTCCTTGTTGATGTACGTAATTCTACTTTAACACTATTCTGATTAACAATTTTATTTTTAAGAAAGCCTCTTTTGGAACTTCGGGGTAGACGTGGCAAAACTATAATTTTAAGTCGAAGTCCTTGATTTTGCAGTTCAAGGGCCTAACTAAGCTCTAACGACCTTAAAAACTGAACTTGAGTGCTGCCTCCGTATCCGCTCCGTTCTTCGTTCGATATAAATCAGGGAATCGAGACTTTGTGAGTGAAAGAAGATCTGATGCAAGCGGTTCAGTTTGGATTTGAAATCTATCTTGATGTATCAAACGGAAATGAGAAAACCGTTTGGATAGATTTTGAAAGCTTGCAATGTAGCGTATAAAGACTCTCAAATAAGTTGTCGGTCGGTCCGTCCGAAGAATATAGCTTTGGGCGAGAGATCCTTTCTAGTCTAGTCCTCTCTCAAAGTAGGAGCACATGGTGATGGCGCTAGTTGGAAATTCAGAGAGGGTATTGTTTGCTCACGGATCCCCGCAGCAAACACTTACAACTCTCAGACATTTTTACTCTTGAAGCTTTTGAGCTTTCGTTTTCACTTTCTCTCAAAAGCCCAAGATGGTTTAAAGTTTCTTTCAATAAGTCAGCCTGGAGGATAACTGGAGATGATGTAGTCAGAATTTGGAGTATTAAATTACATTTGCTTCCAAGAGATAACTACGATACGATCATCTCAAGGATCAGATGGTATCCAAATCCAAACGAATTCTTAAATCTTGAAATTTGATCTAAATATGAAGTGTGGTGCACGCACGTGTTTTGAAGATATTTAGATGGTTGCGATCGGAGTTGACTTCAAGCCGTGAAGATCTATTTACTTCATGTTCAAGAGCAAATAGGCTCACCTGAAAAATAATTTGCGTACGCGTACTACGGACTTCAATAATAATCTTCTTTTTTATTTGCATATAGATTGGCGAGTCGGACAAGAACAAATTGAAGCTTCTTAATTTAGACCTAAGATCAACGGGTAAGTTCGAACACGACTTGCAAGAGTTGTATAATTTGTACACCGTGTCTAGTTACGTTTTGCAAAATCATGAAATTAAATAGCAAAAGTATGTATTTTAATTTTTTAACTCTCCCAGGGGTATATCGATGCGAAGTGTCCGCTGAAGCACCTTCTTTTCTCTCAAAACTAGGGGAGGGCAGAATGACAGTTGTTCGTAAGTGCAGTTGTCATATTATTTTTATTCCAAAGTTGTCACCTCAGTGTACCTTTACAAGATGAAGTTGTGAACTAGCCACTAACCTCTATATATTTTTTGGACATAAAATTAAGTATCCGCATGATCCTAATGATGGTAAGACATAAGTGCAAACTTTTGTTTGGACAATGGATAATTCCATAACCAACAATAGCTGGCTTCCCAGTGCAGTGCCAGATCTAGAACCAAGTGCCAAGCGGTTGGCTTAAAAAAAGTGTGCAGGCTCTGAGATATTCCGATATTCAGTTAGTTTCGTTTGCTCAGAAGGAGAGTTTCTGAGAGTCAGTGAAAGCTAATAGGTGTTACGTGAGTGTATCTACGATACGACGGCACTGGAGAAAGTCTGGAAAGTGAAGTGGAGAATATTTCAGGAAGAAAGTAAAGAGAAACGAGGCTCTTTGAGAAAGTGGCTACTTAGCCATAGCCATCGTATGCACACACATAGAGCCCAAGCCCAGGCCCTGCATGCATGCATGGTCCTTACACATATTTTGTAACATTGGCTCCCCGTGCCTAACCTGACTGAGTGACTGAATGACTGAGTGCGAATGTGAATGCGAATGCTGAATGCTCTGCTCAGAATGAATCAAGCCAACGCCAAGCCAAAAGCAAGCCAAGCTGGCCAAATATGTACATCCATACCAAACCACTAGCATTTATACGAATTACCCAAAACCTGAGCTGAGTATAAAATATAAAAGTCAATCTCTGAAGCACCCTCTTGAACGAGCAAAAAAATAAATTCTCTATCAATATTTTCAGATTTGCCAAAGGAAGACCCACAAATCACTGGAAATTTACAGGATGACTACCAAATAGGAGACGTATTAGACCTAAATTGCACATCTTCAAAATCATTTCCACCGGCCAAAATCTCTTTCTACATCAACGACCAGCTCGTAAGTTTTTCCTAGCCGCCTATGCCGTCTAGCCTAACCACCTTCTTTACCAAACCAAAAGCGAAACGATCCTCTACAAAAAAAAATCTTTTTTGAGAGAGCATCTCATCTATTTATCCCGAATGGCACACTTCACTAAGCTTCCCTACCTATCGACTAGCCCATTGTTTTTGATTTATGTCATCATCGGATTACTTTCTCTCTCACTCTCATTCTGTGCATTTCATTTCCGTCGGTTAATAACGAGAGGACGAGAGGAGAGCAAACTCTATTCCACATTTTCAATCCACTTCCATTCATACATTCTCACTTTCCTTCCTTCCTGCCTCTGCTCTGCTCGGCCGGGATTTCAAATAAAATATTTCTCAAATACAATCGTCGAGAATGCAAAATAAATAGCCAAGCCAATGCAAGGCAAGGAAGCAAACCAGAGGTCTCGGGTCTAATAACCATGATGACATTTGTGTATGTAAAGCAATATGCACTTGTCCGACAGTATTATGAATGCAGGGCTTTACATAACCCGGACAGGGTAGCGTTGTTAGAGACCAGACCAGATCGTATATTTTGGTTTTTAGACTGGGCTACCCGGACGGGAGCGGGGCTTCGTCTTGCTAGAATTTTGGCAGGCGGGAAGAGCATTCCAAGCATTTAACAGTTCGTTCAGAATGGCAAAGGCTTGAGAGAGAGTCTTCTTTCCCTTCCCTTAATGTGCATTGCATAACATTTTGGGAAAGCCTCTAATGGGTTCCATTATGACCTCCATAACTCTGGGGTAATTGAATTGCTCACTTTTATATTCAATAATGGGGGGCAGAGTGCCGAGGGGGCAATTTTGAAGCTTTTCTACCTTCCAAATTATACTTTCACACACTAAATTTAGAATTAATTCGTCAAAAAAACTTTCACTTTCACTTTCACACTGACAACGCCCTTTAAAACGAGTTATGCAAGCACGGAGCTAAAGCTTGTTTCATTTCATGCATCGATTTGAGAAAGGATTGTCTTGGCTTGCCTGCCCTTCCATCTATTTTGTTCACACTACATCCAGTACAGTATTAGAATTTTTCTATGATCGCATTCCATTTTTCTTGAATTTTTGATGAGATGCAAAAATTCTCAAAGTACGTACGCACATACATACATGGAGACTTGGATTCAGAGTGCGAGCGAGTGTGGGAAGGAAATGCTTGTTGCGATAAGCAGAGAAATTTTGTTGTGAGAAGTAGAGTCCCATGCAGTAACAGTAAGGATCCTTAAGATTGTCTTACTTAGCGCCTTTTCATCTTCATGCCACAAAGAGGTTTTCACTCCTTTCCTTTTTGCCATTAGCATTGCAGATTCTATCTTCACACGTCCGTATAAAATATATATGTGTATGTAATCTAAAACACATAGCATAGCAGCTTTGGCTCTGCCTGCCAACCAACGCACATTCAGACACCTTTCCTTTCTTCCTTCCTTTCTTTTTTCGACTACAAAAAAAAGTGAAAATGCGAAAAGGAAAGAACACGAGTAGAGTCGTAGAGTGCTTCTTTTTTTTCAACTAACAAAATAAAGAAAAAAGGAAGGAAAGCTACTGGAGCATTTTTTGCATATCATTCCGACGGTTTTTTCATATATTCATTTTGTGTTTTAATGGATGTTTGTTCCCTATATATCTCCAAATTCAAAATTGGATTTTTTTTTGAATTTTTTTTTGTTACTCATTTTGGTAGGTGGAGATTCCCAGTTTCGATCCAAACCCTTTGGCCCAAATGACCCAAATTGAGCCGTCTGGTGAAAACGGACAATTCAGGTCCCATCTGGTAAATTCCTTAACGACCTCCACACTCCGACTTCGATTGAGACTCTTAGCTCAACACTTTGACTCTCGTGGAAGTGCCAAAGTTAGATGTGTGGCAAGCGTCTCAACCTTCTTCTGGCAAGATGGAGATGATCAGAAAATCTTTGGAACTTCGTCCAGGAAGACAACTAGCAATGAGATAGATGACTTCCGATTAGGTACAGCAAGTAGTCGGCAACACTATGCGGATGACAACGCAAGGATCTTCCCACCTCCTTACCCATTCATCTTCAATACCTCGGCCCTAGTCACAGGTAAAGTGCATTCAAATTACAAATATGTATTGGAACGGATCACTGATTTGGGAATTCAGTCTTCAAAGGAAAATGCAACAAAGAGCAGAGGGCACTGACCTTTTGAAAATAGAATTAAAACTAGCGACTCGATCGGTGAAAGTCTTTCACAGTTTTGTCCGACTTTCTTTCACGGACAGAATATCAAGTGTAACAAAGCAACACAGGACAGGGACTCCCAGTTTTGTCACTTGTACCCGGACGACGAGCACGTTGAAAAATGATATGCTTGTTTTGCTTCCTCATACTTGTTCCGGTTCCTGCTGGATGTTGTTAATGAATTTCGAGTGTATAGAAAGTTGCCGAACACAAAGAGTTAGTGTGATATGTTAGTTCAATTTGTCTCATTTTGTTGGTTTGTAGTGCGTGGAGGCTCTTCGTCACTGCGTTCTTCCCAACAAATGCAATTAGTCTCAAAGGTTCCTCTGGTTCTCATGACCTGGCGGTTCACAATGTCATTGTGAAACAAGACACTGTCGAACTCTCTGACTTCACAAGTGTATAACTAAGCAACGTTCTTGGAAATCATTTTGAAGGACTACTACGACTCGACTACTTTGTTGTACGTGAAAACATATACATAACATACATGCAACATGACTTTCGACTTTCGTTCGTCACTAGCAAAGAAAAAAACTACTGCTACTGCTGGGTTGAATGTTCTGTAGAGTGAAATGTGTACGACGCGAGTGAGTATCTTGTAACCGGATCCGTTTACCGGATTGAGGTTCTCTACTATTCTTGAATGCTTTGCTGATGCAAGGAAATCCGGGGTGATAAAAATACGACGCCTGGTAGATAAATCTTTATTTGTTTTAGTCTAGCAAGTCTTCCCCACAGAAAATAAATCCTCTCTTCAGATCCAAAAACCACATGTAGAAAACACACAGCTAGCTGGCTAACAAACTCGACCGAGGTTCTAACTTCTAGAATGCTAACCGAGTCAGGGGAAAACATGGTTATTCCAATACCACACTTTACAAGAATCTTGTTCCCACTGATTGGTGAGTTAGTAAGCATCATTTCTCCACACCACCACAACCCGCCGACACCGACTGGAAGCTGGGAGGCAGGAGCTGGAGCTGGGGATGGATGCACTGGTCGAAGCACATTCACAAATAAATTGACTTCTGCATATTTTATGTTCAACACAAACCACATTCTTCATGTTCATCTTTAGGGTTCGAATCACACATTGGGAATTCGGGAATGATATGTGGTGTGCTGTTTTGGCTGGCTGAAATGGAACGATTTAAGTTTAGCTCTGAGAGACCGTAAAATATTTAGTTGAAAAAATGTGTTAAATTTTAATCAATTAGCACTTGTCTGCAGATAAATTTCTAAGCCGAACAGGACTATCTTTCAAACATGAAAAGGTATAAGCAGTAATTGTAATTTGAATGTTATAATTTTGAAAATTAAAATATTATATTCAAGTTTAGAATCTTTATTTGATGTGAGGTTTGAGAACAAGCAAAACAATAAGATTTGAAGTTATATTTTTATTGAGCAGTCCAGTCTGTCCAAATGCAGCTACAAAAATGGTCTCAATTGATAAGCACTCACTATCATGAGTTTGGTCATGACTACTCCAGCACTATTATTAATTCGATTTGTGATTCTTACTGTGTCTAACTGTAAAGTGTGTTGACATGTATTTGGGGACATTGATAAAGTTGAAATGTTATGCTTGGCTAGTTGGTTCATGAAACACTTTTGAGCTTGTTTTCCTGGTTGAAAGGCATAAATGCTGGACTGTGACGAAACCCCTGGTTTTGTTTCAATGTTTTGCCACTGCTTATAAAATCGGGTTGAGTGAAAGCCGGTGAAAGCAAGCAAGCTTGCATATGTAGAGTGCAGGCACAATCGACGAGCTGTTGGCTGTTGTGCTGTGCTGAGCTGAATTGAGTTGTGGTGGTCGGCCGTTGATTCCTGAGAGAGACGAATCGTTGGGCAAAAGTTGGGTCATTGGTATGCAGTTGAAGAACAATATACATAACTCACTTTATCGAGTCTATTTCCAGAATTCCAACTCAACTATCCAACTCCTGCTCTCTCTCTCTCTTCTCCACTCACCATTTATATTGACAAACATATCGCTTTCAATTCAAACTCCAATTCACTCGCATCGCAAAGGTACACAAAGAGTGACCTAGACAGGAATTCACCCGCCTCTTGAGTTATGTGTGACCAAGAGAATTTCTCCGTTCAGTTCAGGCAGACAAACAGACTTGGCCGGCCGGACCTTTGTGCGTTTTGTTGCTCGAGTTCAAGGTGGACTGCTTTAGAATATACATAACAAGAGCGTATTTTGCGTATAAAATAATCATGCTGGTTTTTCAATCCGTATTTGCGAGCGATGCGTTGTTTAGCATGGAAATCGAGCGTGCAACACAAGCTTGATCCTACGACTGTAAGTGTACGACTGAGTACGTTCTTTCAATGCAAAGTTTTCACTTTGACTTTTGATGCAAGTGTCATGTCTCACCAGAGGAATTAAATTACTGAAGTAAGGGCTATTTTATTTAGTGAGATCTACAGTAAAGTTTTACTCCGTTGAGAGTGACAA
>JAQGCM010000317.1:0-28490 GCA_034699705.1 Hymenaphorura dentifera | reverse complement strand
TTTGTGTCCTTATTCCATTTATTTTCGTCCTCGACACACCTCTAGATATACAAATGCAAAATAGGCGACACATTGTACACACACTGTACTCCTTCCTCGTCCTCCATGTACAATATAATAGGGATCAGGAGCGCAACAAAGGAAATTCTGGAAAGTAAAGGTGGAGAAAGAGGGAGAAGATTTGGAAAGCTGAGAAGGATTACTTAAATGACGGGTTGCTGTGCTTCGCATTAGACGGCCTTTTCCTTACTTATTCCCTTTCCATATCTAAATGTTCGTCGCCTTTCTCCACTTTCTCCTTACTGCTTTCCCTTACTTCTTCTACTTTTCCTTTTCCTTCATTACTTTAGTGAATAGCGAAAAGGCTTGGCTTGGGCTTTTTTTTCGGCTGGAAGCAGACCATGCAGTCTGACACGATGAAATATAGAGACTGACAAGGATGATATTTCATGCAAGGCATGACTCCACTCTCAACTCCTACTCTCTTCTATCCTAGCAGACTTTCTCCTTACCCGGGTAGTAGCAGGAGCGGCCGCGGTAGTAGTAGCCGTGGTGGTGGTTGTCTCATCTACATATCATATCATAACCCGAACAATTCACGTTGCCTTTCCATTCTTCTTTTTTTTCTTCGTCTGCCTCTTAAGAGGACTACATGCCCATATCTAATACGACCCCATTTACATAGACATTTTGGACCAGCAGGACTCACACTACTAGCACACCGTAAAGAAAAAAAGTGAAGTCCTGTACATTCATTCACTTGCCTGCCTCCCTCTCAAAGAAGACGACGACGATGACGACGACGACTCTCATTTTGTCAATCGACTCTATTTCCTACTTACCTTCCTTCCTCTCCGGCGTCCGCCGCTTCACCTCATATTCTGTTTCCTTTAGTGCTTTCCTTCCTCTTTCAAAAGAGTGTGGCTCGTATTGTCCCCTTCACCCCGCCCTACCACAGCGCTGCCTACGAAGGAAACAAACTCTAACTTTTCTATAAGTGAGTAAATTTTGCATTCCACTCTCACTTTTGAGCATATTGTACCATGGGCTGGCTGGTCTGGTGTCAAAGATTATAAAGGTGAAAGTAAGCACGCTTCCATTCCAACTACTTCGGAAAAATTAATATCTTCAGTGGAATATACTAAAATCCTAGAACCAATTCAGCCAGTGCCGCAGGCAGGGGAGGGTGGTTTATACAGAAAAGAGGAAATGTCTTGTGTTTGGTGTGCGTAATTTAAAAAATCCAATGATGGGTTGGGCTGAATGAATGGAATGAATGAGTAGCTGTCAATGCATGACAAAGCAATGCAGGCATACGCACCCTTCGCACTCGCACTGTATTTAGGAACAACAATCGAAGCCCACACAAAGCTGAATTTGTTGAAGCAACTACAATACCCGTACTAACGGAAGTAGAGTCTAGCCATTTGGGCAGTCGAAATCCCGGTAATTGCAAAATTATTATTTATTACTTCTAAACTTCCACTAAAGTATTGCCTGTTGGGGTACTTTTGATCCAATTCTACTGCTGAATCGATCTAGGTTAGAGGAAATTGTTACGAGCCGAGCTCAGCTATTTTATGTCTTTGTTCGTCGCCATTTCAGAGTTTCAAGCATTTGGCGTGCCCATAAATGAAATTCTAAGACAAACATGTTTGTTCGGATCGGACTTAAGAGAATAAAGCCTGATGACTGCTTTCTGAATTCTGCCTTGAGTTCGACTTTCAATAGTAGGACGAAGGACTCAGCATGTAATTAATTCTAGCATTTCAATCATGTTGCCGAATTCGCCTCAACACTTCAGCTTTTTTTTTTGCTGCCATCGCAGTGTTTGTTTGTCTGGTTCAAAGGAATGTCTCTTTGTGCCGTGCTCGGGGGAAATTGAAAACGATTGTACAAATACTACTACTACTCTGCCATTTCGGGGCTCAGGCGTAAAACACAGCAACCACCCCTCAATGCCAGGCCAGAGATGTTGATATTTATGAAATGTTAAAAATAACACACGATTCAATTCAATGGGAAAAGAAAAGTCTAGAGAAAGTAGATTTGAAAGTCCAGAGCGCCGAGCGCAGAGCATATACTAGCGCAGATAGACTGAAGACTCTTATCACTTGTATTTCTATAGTTTCCTTTAATGCTCGATCGGTGGTGTTACCTTTATGGTGCATATTGATGAAGTCTGCAACGGCTGAGAGATTGACGTTTCGGCTCGTGATGGGCACTTGAGCTCCTTCTTTGAGAGACAAGGACTGAATAGATACGTATCTCTGGAGTCCACCCAGTGCAGCTCCGCTCACGGAAATATCCATTTCTACGGTGACATTGTACAGTGGATCCGAATATCTGTAAAACAGCATTCAACAACACAACACAATACAGATTTGGGTGTGAAGGAAAATAGTTCGCAATGCAATGGTTTGGTACACGAAGAAAGCAGAATAAATCGAATAAAATGGCAAGAGGAGAAGAAGAAGAAGGTTGGTCTGCTGTTCTGATCGTGCTTCTGTTTGGAGTATGACAGATGAGAACAGTTCTAAAAAAAATCCTGGATACCAGTGGTGGTGTAGTCGTGTGACATGATGGGTACGAAAAAAAGTAGTAGTGAGTGGAATGGGTACTACGTACGTACTATTTCGCTCCTAACATAGGTACACAAATCCCTAAGAAAATCTTTTTTTTTCTTGTGATCGAAATACATAAAATGCCCCTAGCCGGATTCCACTTTTCTTTGGACGGGTTCTGATAAATAGGTTTCCGTTTCCCCTGTGCAGCCAGCTAGCATCTCTTGCTTGCTGCTCTTGTACTGTACTGTAAATAGGAATAGTAGTACTAGGGAGTTGAGGTTGCCAAAAATCGTATTTCCAAAGAAAGGCAGAGAATACCATTCATATGTCATAGCCAGGCTTTTGCGCTTTCAATTGCACATAATTATATCAATTAGGGACGCGCTTTTGGCAAGCTTGGCAGACATTTGGTAAAAAAGAAATAGATAAAAATTGAAACGCGATCTTCCTTAGGATTCTTGAATTCTTGTATTTAGTTTAACCATCTGGTATCCATGTTTTGCTTCACTAAGCGCCCTAAAACTAACTATGACTGGCTAGTAGTTCAATTTGCAGCATGTCAAAATTTAATTACATTCAAAACGCTCAAACCCTGCAGAATGATAAAGCCAGGAAGGAATGCAATGCTCTGAAAATTTATGATTACGTTAAGTACTTACTTTGAAGTGGCGGTAAAACGAATTGAATCGTTAGCCCGTTGACCTCTGAAAACCTTAAGGTGTTGATAAAATATCTTCCCATTGTTCACATCTGTTTGCGTGAAGGCGGCGACGGGTGAAAAGTTATTTTCAGACCGTTCAATCAAGAGCTGCCCAATTGCTGGTCCATTCGTTGCCTGCAAAAGGCAAAGGAGAAAAGTCAGAAAATCCCAAAGTCAAGCAAGCTGTGTGTTTCTCCTTTCCTTTTATTTCCACCTCTTTCTACTTTTCTCTCCATAGCATAGCTCCTACTACGACAACGAGTTCAACTCATGTTCATGCAATGGCCCGTTACCTCACATTCCAACCCATATCACCAATATCTTCTCGAATTCCTTCAGACTTGAATCATAAATTAGATTTACCTGCTGTGGGGTTACACAACTGCTACCACCCATCTCAAAGACATTTTATTTATTACGTACATTCAGTATCCCAAAAGTTATACAACCAGAGGCATTCAACCTGAGCATATTACGTTTCACGCATTCTCAGACAGTCATTGTCCAATTCTAAGTTACCAGCGCAAGGAGAAAATGTTTTTCAACTCAAAGAAAAAAGGAACAAATCTTTCTAAAAAACCACACGTTGGTCGAAAGTTTTTAGAAAACCAATGCACGAAACTCGCAGACCCAATAAATGTTGAGTACAATATTTGCGCCGTCCGTATTATTCCTCAAATTAATTGGCTAACCATTCCTTGATTTCTCTTTGATTCTCTGATTACATAACACGTTTAAAACGTACACAGCAGCGTACATGGCTGATCAAATTTTTTAAGCCAAGAGAAAGACTTTCACAAAATCCGGCTTGACTTTTTTGCTCCGTTAGTACGGAAGCAAGCATAAGAACCTAAGATGAGCGTCAATCCGTGTCCGTGAGTGTAATCATCCAACTGGAAAAAATGTGAGTAGAAAAAATAAAAGTTTGCTTGGCTCAGCAAACAAGGCAGGCAGGAAAGAAAAGATTCCAAATAGCGTCGCGACGTGAAATGCCTCGAAGAAAAGACAAGGAAAAGTATTTCCTCTTCAGCTCGTCTCATATTGACTTTCATTTCAAACCTGGCTACCAAACCAAACCTTAAAATCCCTGTGTAGAACGTGTCCCGTTCCCGCTTGTTTTTGCATCGGATGCAAAAATAAAATAAAAAGAATGTTTCTTCCTTACTCCTAACATCCTCCTCCATTCTTAGAGCAAAGAATCAGTCGTCGTCGTCTACTAACAAAGTATGGGGGTAACTGATTCACTCAGAAAATGAATGTACGTAAGGGTCGTCGCCGTAAACTTGTCTTGGGGAGAAAGTCAGTCGCACAAAACCTAATCCGCTGCCGCTGCGCTGCTGCTGAACTTAAGCTTTGTGAAACTATGCTAATTAAGCGTGGAATATAGAATTTACCCTCACAGCCTTGTTATTACAGCAGTTTGGTAGTAGTCAAGAAGAAAATAGAACGAGAGGTTTGAGGACGAACCTGAAAGTTGATTTCACGCCCATCACTACTTCTCACTAATAAATTTTCAGGCTTTAATGGAGCTTGTGTTAATGGGAAGATGGCTAGTCGGACTCTTCCTTCATATTCCACCAACTCAGGCTTTCGGATTGAAATCTTGAACGTCTCCTTACTCGCCTCATTTAGTCCGTCTGAGACTTCAAAGTCGAAAGAGGCTCCTTTCATGTCTAGCCCTATTCAAAATCATTATTATTACTTTGCAATTCAATTGATTGTTATTAAATGTGGTTCATAGAGCGGAAACATTGCCTAATTTAAGAGATGAAATCACTTGTAACAAATTAATAAATCATGCAAGAACAAAGGTTATGTTGTCCAAATTCGTTTCTTTTTTTTTTGCAATCTAACCAAATTCAGAATTATCTGCCGCCGTTTGAATTTTTTTTTCCAGTTTAATTAAACTAAAGTGGTTTTTAACATACATTTAAATCATTTGTGGTTCATTAAAAAATTTACCATTGTGAACAAATATTATTTTGGATTGATTGATTGTCTCTTGAGTGAAATTGTTAATAGGTTTCTGAGGTTGGTCCACATGGGCTGGAAATCCTCCGCGCACGGCCACGACGTAAAAGGTCAGCTCGTTTCCATCAGAGTCGTCGTCTGCGGTAGCTGAAAATATTAGACGTGGAACTGGTTATTTACAAGAATCAAGACTTTCAAATGATGCGTCGTGTTTCGTATTATCGGACAAATTCAGAGTAGTTGTCCTACCACATAAGCTTGACCCGATAAATAAATGAAGTGCTATACCAAAAAAAAAACGCCTACATACCCAGCTCCGCATTGCTGATAGTAACGGACGACCCAGCCCAAACCCAAGTGCCAGTGTTATTGATCACCTTCGGAACTTGATTGTTCGACGGAAGAATTTGTACAACGACCTTATGCGGATGACTAATTCTGAAGTTAGAAATATTGCTTTTCCTTTCATCACCAGCAGCAGCACCGATCCCTTTCCCTTCATTCTCAATGTCCACCGTATGAGCAATGACAGTGAAATAGTCTTTGAGAGTCTCGGAGCCATCATGAGTGTAAACAATTTTCCCATCTTCAAGCGCTTTGTAAGGAAAGCTAAGAAGTGGGCCGCGAGGGCGAGAAATCATGCCAAGTGTTCCATGCTTTGGTCCGTCAGTAATTTGCACTTCAGCCAATTTGTCGGCAAAGTAGTTTGTGAGTGAGTGAATGTGTGTTATGTTGAGTCCAACCGAGCTCCCTACACACACAAAGAACAACAACAAAGGAAATTCCATTGAAAAAGATGTCTTTCCGAGCATGTAGTTGAACTGTACACGCAACGCACAAGTACTTAGAAGATGAGAAAAGCCAGAGTTTTGGGCACTGATAGGATTCCCTTTTTCCCTTCCTGGCATGGCATTCCAAGAGTAAAAGAACATCTGTAGCCATTTCTACTTTAATTGAGATAAATTACATCCATAAGTCCGGATTCCGTGCTCGTGGTCTTAAAAACTATGGCCTTTTGCTAGTGAAGATATTACAAAGCAAGGGGGTTCCTTGTTGTAAACAAGCTTTTGGGTGTATCATTTCGTCAAGCTCTTTGTTTTTGATCGATTCCTCAAATTAATCCCAGATTGCATTCTCTTAATTGTTTACTTTAGCCCCGGCTGTCCAGAGCTTAAGTTCATCAGTGAGATTCGAACCAAAAATCTTTCCCGTAAATTCAACAGGACGAACCTTAGTTAACTTTAAAGTCATTTTGTGTGTAAAGTTCCTGCGATTGGTTCTTCATGCTAATTTTTGTTACCTTCATTCGCGATTATGTTATTTGAGGCCAGGAAGAGCGTTGTGGGCACAATCAAGAAGTCTAGTCGTAAATCTCGAAGCGTGTGAACCCCATTCGTAACATCAAAATTCATCGAGTCAAGCGTCTTGTTAGGTTCAGACTGCACGTAGCGAAGACGCCCGTCGTTGATCACCGTTTGATCCCAGATCGTCACGTAGTCATCTGTCATCTCTGAATTCAACCAAATTAAACCAAGCGGTCACAATAAATGTAGGTCAAAATATGACAAAACTGGAAGAAGGCAGCCGTTACTTCATAAATGAATGCGTCGTCAGCAAGTTAATTATGCTAAGATTTCGAAACTTGCGAAAAAAATTGAGAGAGGGGTCCAAAAAAGTTAGAATTCAATTGTCCCTTCAGTGAAACATTTACCCCCTCGCGTTATTTATAGCCAAATATGCGTACTTAACTTACATTCGAAAGTGTAGACAATAAAATCCTACTCCAACCCTCCTCCACATATAAATTAAAAATGAATGAGGCTCACCATAGGATTGTGTTGGATCAATTGCCAGATAACCGTAACGTGGTGGGCGAGTCAGTGTGTAAACGATGTCAGTCGGTGGAATATGAGGATTTACAACGTGCAAATGCGCTTGAGAGATGACAGCCGAGCTATTTTCATTCACTATCACGCTATCCTGTACTCCGACCTGCAACGCAACATAAATTAGAGACAATTTGTCCTTTCACTAGAATTTCAGTCAGTGGACTAGACCAGCCGGCAATTCACCGAAACGCGTACAAATTCTATACATTGGAGAATGCGAACTTTCACTTTCTCCGTGCTACTTATAAGGCGACTCTGTTACAAATTGCACGCTGCACAACAGCTAAAAAAATTCACTAATGCATTGGCACAAATACACACAACTCCTTCCAATCATATTAAGTCACAACACTTATTATTCTGTGATCGAGTTCTTTTTAGAAAAAGAGAAAGTGCGAGCCTGCCTGCCTAGTGCCGATTAATTAATGGAACTTTTACTCACTCTCGAAGCACCATACTTCATTAGTGAAGTTAGAGAAAGCAAATGTGCCGTTGGAAATGAACTTTGAAATGTTTCATCAAACACTTTCATCGTCAATCGTCGACTAAAATTCTGTACGCCAGTCATGTGCTGGTGAACTGAGCGGCAATAAATTAGAGAGTTTACTTTACGTTGCACAACTACGCTGCATACATGCATTACACAGCAAAGCTAAAATGTTGAATTCGCAATCGCTAAACTCTTAACTAGAGCATCGTCAGGCATCAAGCTCCCGATCGAGAAATGTAGCAGCAGCTGAGCCAATGCATTGCATTACATTGCAATGCATGATCGATTACAGTACAAACAGAATCATAAATCACAAGCCAATCTCAAAAATGAATAAATTATTCGCTCCTGGTTCGCCAAGTAGCTCGGATGACTAATTTCCGGGCATTTTACTCAAATGAGTTTTATTCATTCTAGCGTGGAGAAAGTATGTGGAAGTAGACGAAGAGGGAAGGAAGGGAATGAAATGATTTCAGTGATTTCGATTAGGCAAGTCGGCGGAGGTAGAGCCTAACTTCTATTGAAAAGAAGAGTAAAGGATGGTTTATCTTTAACGGAAAAACTTACGCTTAAAGGCGTCCAGTAAGCCTCGGGATAAATTGCGATGTCAAGCTCTGCTACATCAGACTCTTCTACTCCATCAACAACAGCTTGGAACCGAAAGCTGTCTCTCTGAACATCCGACGGAGCCTCATTCTCATAAGCGACGAGCGAGTTACTCATGTCATCCAAAGTGAAATTCACTACGGCCTTATTATTCATCTGCAATAATTCACGATATCAAATGGTCACCATTACCCACACCCACCACCTTTCCAAAATTCCAAAGCACTTCATTTGAATAAGAGCATGTAAATGTGAAAAAATGTGAAAAGTGTACTTGTCGTTGGGACAAATTTTATAAATCGGAGCCTTCGACCTTTAACATAAAGCTCCTATGCACAAATTGAACTTTCCAAACGAAAGTCGGAATCTTTTTCGGAGGCCATTCCGTTCACTTTGCTCAAGATTAGTGAACCTATCTTGATAGCAACTTCGTTCTGGTTAATTACCCCAATATCCCCATCTTTCTCTTATCAAACCTTTGTTACCCCTCCCACAAATGCTACTATCGTTTTGAAAATTTCGACGAAGTTTGAACAACGAAATCCGAGTAATTTTACCTTTTGTCATATCTCAATAATTTTTCCACACGAGTAGAATCAACGCGAATGGAAAAGTTTAATCAACAGCGAAATGTGCGGGATAAGAATGAGTTACCCATAAGACTTGGGCAAATGGACTCATTTGAAGGCATTCAGCTTCAATGAGAGCTTAATTTAGGTTGGTGTCGAAATGATTCTCGTGCGTAAGATTCCCCATTGAGATTTGTGCCTCTAAGCTAATAAATATAAGCTAAAGAAAGTGAAAGGACAAAAGAGAAAGTAGTGGAATCGTGGTGGTTTGTAGCCAAGAGTGAAAGCAGAGTGGAGATAAATGAAGTCACCCTAATGATTCCATGTTGAGGAGGACCTAGGATCCGAATGAGAATACGTTCTTGATCCACATCTACGTTCGTTTCTACCCGGATGCTCTCATCAGTGAGCCGTTCCATCGATCCCCGCTTCCCAGCCAGTGTTGTTGTGTTGACAATACGAACCCATGGGGCACCAGCACTGATTTCCAACGTTCCTTCAGTCAACAACAACATTATTAAACATTTAATTCACTTCCTTCTCCTTGCCCTCAAACTGAGTCAGTCACTCTTTCCCCTTTGCCTCAGCTCCGACGACGTCGACGAAGATACACACCGCGCGGCGCGCTGCTACAATACATTGTCTCCAATCCACTCTCTCCAAAAAGTTCTTTCCCAGTCGTAAGTTAGGATTTAGTCAAGTCTTTCCCTTTTCCAAGGCAAGACTCAAGTGCTTGCCTTGTAGGCAATTTACATTCCACCTGGTTGCCTTTACAAATGAAATTCCTAAAGTGGTTTTCTTTCTTGAAGGAAATGCAATCTAGTCACTAGTCACCGTGTTTAATCTCAATACATACTTGCCTTGCCTTGAGTACACAATCCCGCAATAGGGCCACTATCGGCATCGGCGGTGTATGAATTCAATCCTCCTCATTCATCAAATTTAATGAGTTACGAATACGTTTAGGGATACAAGTATTGAAGTTCGTTCGGTTGAGGTTCAAGGAGGCGAAACAAATTTTAAATTAAACGAATTGATTCTCCGTGCCGTCTTGAGTGGCTGAATAAATTGTAAATTCAGACGCTGTGCTGTTTCTTCAAAGAGAATTGGAAATTGGACGGATTCATGATAGAATTATAAATGTCAGCACTTTTTTCTTGCATTCTATTCATTGAGGAGTGACGGAAGTTGACTCAATAATTAATATTGGAATAAATGTTAGCAAGAACTGAACTTCGAGAGGGCATTCGCAAGACACTGAGAATGAACATTCAATTCAGAATAAGACAATAGAATTGTCTGAGTAAGTTGAGAGACCACGGAGCCAAGTGCCAGTGCCGACCAACTGACTGCCACTGCCAGTTAGTGCCTCTGCCGAATGATATCGATCCAAGTATCCAAGAAATCGAAAGTAAAGAGGAAGTCAGTAAAATGATGAAACTCAACTCTATTCTGGTACTTTTAACCTTCCATTCCACCCAACGCTTAGCTTATCTTTTCGTTTTCCGTTTGCCTGCCTGGCTGCACTGATTGTTTAATCAGATGGATGAGATTCGCGCTTTGAATGAATTCACCAACGAACGAACAAAGCCAAAGAAAATTAATTTTGAGCCGGTGAAGGTCGCTGCTCGCTGCTGCCTCCTTGAATTGATGTTTATTGTTGCTCCCGATTCTACATTCCATAAGCTGTCTAAGGGCAAACTTCCCTGAGAATTACAAGAATTTGACTTAAACACACCATTGAACACGATTATTCAATTCAAACTCTCTCTGTCAAGGCGAGTTATAGTGAATGAATCCTCCCGTTTATTGCATGGATTCTATTAAATTCGATGTAAGGCTTCACATTGTAAACTTTGAGATTTCTCGTGGTTTCCGGCTCAGCCACAATGCCTTAGAGCATTTCGTTGTTCATTACTATTCCTCCAAATTTAGCCCTCCTTCCAGCACAACTGCACAACTATGTATGTAATACCTCTACCGCCACAATTCTAAATATTGTAGGCTGCCGAAAGCACTAGGACTGCTCAAAGAACACGAGTAAATGATTCCTAACCTTTGTGAACTAACTAATCGTTGCACCACAACACACGTTTGTTTATAATTAATAATTCATTATCTCTCTCATTCAAGTTAACCCAGTGGAAAC
This sequence comes from Hymenaphorura dentifera, assembly GCA_034699705.1. Classification (NCBI taxonomy): domain Eukaryota; kingdom Metazoa; phylum Arthropoda; class Collembola; order Poduromorpha; family Onychiuridae; genus Hymenaphorura; species Hymenaphorura dentifera. The sequence goes on along the minus strand of JAQGCM010000317.1, from coordinate 17,549 downwards.
ACGCTGACTGAATCAAGTCCAAAGTCAGAATGATTACATGCGTGCGTAGTAAAACTTTTGCGCTGCCAGTCACTGAACTAACTAAAAGCTTTTGCAATTATTTTTTTGCCCTGAGCTCGACCCAGTCAATGGTCGGAGTTGTTTGCACCAAAGAGAATCTGGGTATAGCCGTAGCCGTCATACTTACCATTTACTGTGAACTTTGAGTCTGAGACCCAAAAGTAGAGAAAGCCATGAGTCTCACTGCCTTCATGTTGAAAAATCAATTTGCCCGCATCAATGTCAGCCTGCGTCCAAGTAAATATCGGTTGAGAGAGTGACATTGTCAAGTCATAAATATTTCCTAGAAACCCACTACTCGTCCGCAGCATGACAGACGTACATGTGTATTTGAGCTTCTCACGATCACTGTCCCAGTCTTTGTCGACGTAGTCTATAATATCACGCCCGAGTCTTTTTCTTCCGCCAAACACTACATGAATTGCTAATGATGCACTTGGAGACCTTATAGGATGCTGATTGTTGACTCCTTTCACAATGACATCCAATTGAGTCTCATATATAAAATTAGCCTCCTTGCTCCAAGCCACGAGTGGAATTTTATCCCTGGGTGACTCCGACCCATCATGTTGATAAAATACTAGTCCTTTTTCCAACTCACTCGAGGTGAAATGTGAAACACTTGAGCTCATTCTCCCAATCTTATTTTCACTCCTTACACCCACCACTCCATTCGCCGGAGGAGAAGTAATATTAAAGTAAAGGAGAGGAAAAGAACTCCCAGCCGAGTGCCCTTCACTTATTTTTATCTGTAGAATGGAACTGGTAATGACTTCACGAGTACCTTCGGTCACTATGATCCCCTTCAGCGTCACTGAGCTCGGCTTCCGCTGAGTATAATGATTTATTTGACATTGGAAAGGTCCATTAACCAAATGTGAGGTTGACACATTGAACAGGAACAAGTCTTTTATTGGGGAGTAAGGGGTGAGACGGAATTGGAAGAAGACACGTTTCGAACTCAAGTCTGCTTGAGTGAAAGTCGTCAGAATTTTTCTAGTCACGTTATTATTATTACTATTACTTTGTAAAGCTTTAGAGTCTTGAGGAAGTCGAAAGTAGAGGAATCCGTAGCGCGGTTGTTGAACAATCGTGTACTTGAGCTCAGTGTCGAAGGTAGAGACCGGAAATGTTCTATATTCCAATTGCCTCGTGGAAATGAGAGACTCAGTGTTGTTCATAGTCAGTGCGTTGAGCCCAACTTGTTCTACTCGAAGAGAGATGATACGAAAGCGAAAACGAAATTCTGAAGGCACTTTAACCTCGGAGAGGGAGACGTGGAATGTGAACTCGTCTTCTGTCGGAATGTCACTGTAATTCGATCAAAATAGAGGCACACAGTAAGATGAAGGGAAAGCGAGGAAAATCTATCAAAATTGCTCTTATTCAAGAAGATAGGTTTTCAATTCTGTTTTCTTTGACAATATAAAAAATAAGACCCCCCATTTCTAGATAACTTTAGCCATTTGAATACATACATACCGATTCTAAAGTTTCGATAGTCGAAAGGGGGAAGGTTTATCGAATTGAAACTTGAAACTATACACAATCTATTCAAATTGAAATTTAATAATAACAATAGGAAAGTTTTGCATGACTTGTCCTCATATTGTACTTGCCTTGGTCGCTGGAGGAGATATCTTACTGCTTTGTTCGAAAGATCAAACTGTGTAAAATGTTCAACGTTAGTCCATTGTCCGTTGGTTCGTTTCAATTGAATTGACCCAGCTCGCGGTGCTTTGATAATGTGGTAATCAATTATCAAACCCTGATCACCCGCATTGGACGTAAAACTCAAGTTTGAGTTTGAAATGAGGGCAGTCACCTAAACAAATAAGCGTAAATTTGAAAAATAAATTAGAAGAAAGCACCAACAAATTGCATTTTCTAATTAAATTTTCTCAATTCTTTATCAAGGAAGGAAAGGAGTCTAATGTAGAGACTAAACTAATTTTTTGGCAAGCTCCGATTGACCAAAACCCAAAATTTATCAGCAATATAAATCTGAAAACTTCTAAACTATTAATTCACATTCCCCCTGTTGTTAAGTCGTCGCAGAAAAATAAAACAAACTTACTCCTAAAACATTGGCCACCTCGAGCCCAGTGTTTATCTCAGGAGCAATCCTTAGGGAGAAAGTCTCAATTCTCAGAACAGCCGTTGATGAGTTGCTACTCCCATCTGTTACTTTGATTGCCATTTTTGAACTTGACTGGCCTCGATCTACGTACCTAGTGAATCCAAAAAGTAATCTGCAAACTTTTGGCACGGGTTATAATTACAACTTAAGCATAGTGTACTCATGATGTCTTTGCATTTTAGCACTATTTTCTAGAATACATTGAGAAAATGAAATGGCAATATTCGAAGAAGGAAAAATCCACAGGGGATTAAGGAAGTATAGAAAGGTTTGCCGAAATTATCTGGGTTTGTTTGGTAAAAGTACTAAATCCAGAGGAAGTAGTTTTTAAGATTAGACTCAATTAAAAGAAAGGCTGCTGGTGATGGTGTTATAGTGCAGACTTGTCGGTTCTAAGATTTGGTACTAGGAAACTAGCAAGAAGCCAGAGCAACCAAATAAAGTCTTCCGCTGAACCATAGCATCGAGAAGCAAGACATATGAACTTTCCCCGAACTTTCTCTACAAGTCTTTTCCTTATGTCTCTCTTTCTGCCATTTCATCAACTTATCTTCTGACTCCGTACTTTTCCTTCCCCTAACATGGCTTGGGTTTCATTGCTCACCAAATACGTCCTCAGTCCTCGTATGCAATGTAAGCTGTGGTTTTACCCCCCTTAGAACCTGTTAAGTACCTTCCGCATCATGCATTGCGTGCGCTGTTACATGCACTCTTCTACCTCCCAAAAAAAACGACGACGTTGGCTTGGCCACTTTTCAAAAAAGTATCCAAAACATTGCTTTAAGAGTCGGAGAGAAGCCAAGAAAAAACACAGCGAAGAAAAACTTCTTCATCACAATAACACACACTACCAGTTTTCTTCAGAAACCAATTACAAGTGGAGTAGAAGAGTTGCCTGAGGAAAGGAATAATATCGATAGACTCTAGCTGCACAATGCCTCTGAGATTACCAACAGCTTTCACATGAAATACCACCACCACCACCTATTCATTCTCACAATCAAAAGAAATATATTTGCTTACGCCCAGCCCTTCATCTGTACTCATTTAAGTGTGAGAAGAAGTACAACAAAAGCGAGCAAGTCAGTCACCTATTTCATTTTGTATAGACAGAAGCCTCATTTCTCTCTCACACACTTTCTCTCTTTCTTTTATTTCCAATTTATCCGGAATCGGACAGGGAATTGTTTTGACCCTTCTTTAAGCTTTGCAGCAAGGCACAGCGGTTAAGTGCGAAGGTTCCGCCAGCACCTGGGAAACCGAATTAAATTCAAGAAAGAAAAAGTCCTTTGACTTTTATTACTTGCATGGGAAAGCAACCAGGCCTCCAATTTCCTGGGTTTACACACTTGAACAGCACTAGGCTTTCGGTTCACCTAAAATCTTCGACTTGCTCTGGCCAGAAAGAAACGGATATGGGTTTTACAAGAAATGATGCTCTATTTACTGAAGGCTACGAAATTTCAAAATTAAAGCAAAATTTTTGCATTAGTTGTCAAATTAAATGCGTGAACAGCTGCTAAAAAATAAATGCTTCGCAATCGCAACCATAATGAGAGAGAGAGCGAAGCGATTCCCTCAGGATAGAAGGACAATGTTGTAGTATAAAACTCTAGAATAAATTGAAAAAGCACACGTCTCCTTCATCCTTCATCCAACGAAATAGGTAAGTGAAAGCTGCACAAACACAACACCCTAACTCATCAGCCCTTACGCTCCGGGCTAGCTAAAACTAGAGCAGCCCAGAAATTCCCCGAATGGAGGGCAAAGGAACTTTCAAATAACTTTCACTCTTGCTCGTCTTCCAGAGACGACACCGTACCGTCACCGTGTATTTTAAAATTTAGCAATCATCATACCAAACACGTTTGTTCAAAAGATCTTCTTGTGTGAATGATTGTATCGGCTTTCCAGGCTCAGATGACAACTCGAGGAATCCTTTCGTCGTCTCCCCAGCCGCTCCTCCACCAACAGACATGAGTGTAAACTGCAAGTCTTTTGCCGGCGTGTCTGGATCCAGAGCAGTGATGACTTCAGGCAAGAGTCGAATTTTAGTCCCCTGAGACAAACAGACAAGAGTAGTAGAACTGTAGTGAAACCTTACGATGATACAAGACTAGTTTTATTATATAAGAACCCCGTCATCTCGTCATCATCATCAACACTGTCGTCTTCTCCTCTACCTACCTAGCCAGATATGAGTATAAGCCAAGCTCGACGCTTAAGTTTAGTTTCCTTTCATTGCTTCCTTTCCTTCTTCCTTTAAAAAGAAAGCTGGCTGGCTGTCGGCAGTAACGGGGAGAGTTTCGGTTCAGAGAATGGCAAAATGGTAAATGGCAATCGTAGCAGGCAGGCAGGCAATGTGGTGTTTCTCCGAAGGAATTAATTTAATAAATTAGACCTTACAAACACTCGCCTTGACGCGTAGTGTGTAATAACATACATCACATCAAGAGGCTCGGCTGTGAGCTTAAGCTCCGCACCTACTCCTTACTAGTTACTACTTACTTTACTCACTCACTCTTTCAGTATTTCCTAATTCTAGCCCACTTTACACCAAGTTTTTCCAGACCTTTAGTTGCTCCTCCGCGTGTACAATAATGTAGCGTAAGTATTTAAGAGCTCGGCCTGGCCAAGTCGGAGTAGTCGGTTCTTATAACTTAATAGGTAGACTAGAAGCTCGAGCTCCTGTTATTATGGCTATTTTACGTCTTCGAGAACTCATTCAACTTTCACTATTAGTGTCTTATCGCACAGGAAATGCATGCTCGCATATCTTGTGTGTTCACACAAGCATGAAAACTGAAAACGGGTCTTGGGGTATTGAGTGAGTATTTTAATTGTGTAAATTACATTGCAAAGCCTAATCACTGAAATTCATTGCTCTTACACCCGCATTCGCCAACTCGAAAAAGCATAAGGTCTACGTGATGTACAAAATATGTACTTTAGTGTTCAGAAGCGCCGTGAAAATTGCTTTTTTGCACATTGCTTGAATTAAACTTATTCAAAACAGCCATCAACTATTCTTGTGAAGTCGTTTGGAAATACAACACAAAATTTTGCTTGCGAACTTGCGATTGAATTGGCCTTATGCACTTCAACGTATTTCCTGGAAATGTAACAGCGTGGAGATCGGGCAAGTGAAATAAATTGAAAACGATACAAGAGCATATGGGCAAGTGTATTCTAAAAATTTATTTTACTAGTATTGACACCTAAAAGTGCCCTCTTAGGAGTGTAACCTCCAATCTTCCCAAAGTTATTTCCCATTCTACCACTCTAAATTACACTTGGAAACCGTTAGATTCACGACATTGTGTCTCCTTGGTTGTAGTTATTTGTACATTCACAAGTGTAATGTCATTTAGGAGCAAGAACAGCAGCAGCAAGCCAAAGCCAAGCCTCGCAGCAGTCATTTTGGCGCGTCAACAACGCAATCCTTACTTTGCTACTTTCCTTGGCTTTCCATGGGAAAAACTCGGCTCAGACTGGAAATGTATGCTGCAATTCTATCCAGGGCTACAATTTATCCGATCCTGCTTTCCAAGTCTATCCCAGAGGCCTTTACCTCATCAGGAAGATCATGATGACTCAAGGAACTTGAGTTCCTTGAGTATTTCATTTAATTCTGTACTCGTCTCCAAATTTGTTACGTTTTATTATAAAAGGAACAACAAAATGAACAACTTTCACTTTTGTGGATTAGATATTATTAGAAGACTCGGGCGAAGTCCGTTGAGTCCGCGACCATAATTTTTGTTCTAAACGATTCTAATTTACTAAACGGCTTTGCTTTTCTACACATTCTTAAAACGGCTAGCAGATTCGTTGAGATAGAGAACAGTTTTAAATGTTGACATAAGCCGACTCAGGTGAAAGAGCCTGTAAAGTAATTAAATGCTGGATTTGGCGTGTGGATATGATCAGGTACATAGATGAAAGCAGATTTCGCAATTGATCTAAAATCCTGGAGGTGCTGTTAACCATATCGGAAATCAGTCGACTCCCAGAATCCAGTCGTAATAACATAACACCGGATATTAAATGAAGCACATGCTATAGCTGTATGTAATTTGATACCAAAAATAATACACTCTCTCCCGCCCGGAACCCGAAAGGAAGAGAACGAAAGCATCATTTCATTAACTACAAAAGGAGTGCCGAGTTCGGCTCTGTTTACCACAACAGTAGTAAATAGATTCTAATTAGTTTATTATATCTGACGCCGATTAATTTTGGGCTAGCGTAACCGTCCTGAGGGACTAAATAAAGTACACGGCTGCTTGGGTATTGTAAATGTATGTCGGTGGTGGTTCGGTTCATCCTTTTCCACTGCAAAGGAGTACTATAGTCGCAGTCGCTCAGATTCTAACCAAGCAAGCTGGATTATTCCCAAAACTCATTTGCTACAACGGGAGCTTGCGAAACCACAAGTACTCAGAATGAAGCGGAGTATGCATTTATTATTAAAATAATCTAATTATATCAATTGAAGAACTACATTTGAAACATGTCAAATTAAGAAAATTAAAAAAAGTTAGGAGAATTCTTACCTCTGCCAATCGAAGAACCCCACCCGGAACAAGTCGAATTTCAGGTGGGTCGTTCACTGCAGTCACTTCAACAGGAAGAGTTAGCACCCTTTCATCCTAAATAGAAAAAAATTAAAGTTTTGAGTTTCTTAAATAAAATTAGCATTTTGCAGTAGTTCATCTATTCATTCAGATTTCTCAACTTTATTTAACTTGTCGATGGGAAAATAGTTCGACTGTAGGACCCATAATTGATTATCAATCTAATTTGACATCCAAACAGATACCAAATGAAATTGACCAAAACAGATACCGCCTGAGAGGTTGAAATTAATTAAAAGTCATTGATTTTATTCCGCAAAGCCTTGCAGCACAAAAGGCTGAAAATGTGAAAGCATTCATTTCATTCTGGAGAAAACCTTCACTCTTGCTTGTAAGCAATATTATGAAAAATGGCAATAGTTGGAAGAGTAGAAGCGGCTAACGTAACGTAACAACCAAGTCACGGGTAAGTTGGTAATGGATTGCATGAATTTCATGAGTCATCTATTTTTCTAGGCCGGAGTGAAATCAAGTTTTCTCTGGTGAGATTGTGCAAGAGACTAGAGAGAGAAAGTTGTACTTGTAACGTAGTAGTACAGTACTACGACTACTACTACTACTGCATCGTCCGTCTCGTAAGAGTCGTCCTTTCGAAGTGTAACAATGTAATTTACCTAACGTAATGTAATGCAGTGCAGTAGAGCAGCCAGCAATGTGAACGCAGAGTTGAAGAAGTCAAGTCAAGAATAGTGTGCATAGTCGATGTCAACGTTCTCAAAGCAATGTAATTTAATGCATAGTCAAAATAGGGCTATTTCTCACGTTTTTCTACTCCATTTCCCTAAACGGCCTCAGATATATCTACTTACACAAGTTTTTCTCTACTAGACAGACGACCATCTGATTTCCGCAAAAGAAAGTCAAAGAACTTTGAGTTTGAGAGGAGAGAGAAAACCTGCAAGTAAGTTGAGCTTTAGCTCTCATACTGCTACACTTCTTGCAAGCAAGGCGTGTATGTGTGTGTGTGTGTGATGGGTTTTCTTTATCATGACGGCAATGGAGGGAAAATAATTGTACAACATTATAGTTCTCCAGTTGGAAATAGTTCAGTTACTTTTATTTTTTAGGTTATCCACAAATAAAATGATATTACCTGGGCTCCTCCAGCTACAGGCAACCAACCGACTACCTCATAAAATACAGAGTCCCAAAAGAGGGGCCAAAGGAAAGTTAAAAGTTTTACGAAATTGAACCCAAGCAACCAAACTTGAGCCTTGAGTTAATATAGGAGTAGTAGTGGCTGGCAACTTTACACTTTCCTCTGTCACTATCAATGCTAGCAGCAATTGACTTTCACTTCATATTCTTTGCTTCAACTTGTGCGGTGCATGTATTTCTGGGACCCTTTGTAGTTCGTTTCGTTCATTCTAAATCGGGTCTTCTCAAGAGTGATATTATTCTTCCACAGTTTCTTAAACCAACTAAATAACTCTGCTGCCCGAGTGGAGAAGGGGTAGAGAGAGGAGGTGCCAGCCAATGCCAACTTAAACATTCGGAGCCAAAGTGTTGGAATTCTAAAGTTTGAAAGCAAACGGATTTACTTGTAAAATCCTTATTAAAACTTTGAAGAACTTTAGCCAGAGTCTAGCAGAGTAAACAAATTTCTCTCTGTGACACTCTTGTACGTGGGAGTGTGAATAGATTTGAATGAAGAGCGCAGTCGAACGGCATCCCATTATATTCTTGGAGGCGGAATTCCATTCCACTACATTAAATGCAACGACTAATTACTCAACCGCCTTCCGCATTAATACTTTTGAATAAACAGTCAGTCTGCTTTTTTCAAAGCCTGTACAGCGGTGTGCTTCTAAAAATAAATGCTCAGTGAGTTTTCCGGTGACACTTCCAAGTCAAGTCTGTGGTTTTTGGCATTTCTTACACTTGGGTAGGTAGGGTTGGACAGGGGAAATTGATGAATGAAATCTGACCTGAAGATAGGCAGGAAGGAGAAAGCCTTTGGTTTGCACGAGACGTAGAACGAGTTCGATAGAATCTCTTGAGCTCTCAGACCCGCTGTGAACATAGCGGACTCTCCCCGCCCCAACGTCAAGAAAAGCAAAAGTTTCACTCCGACTTGATCCAACGGCACGACTCGTCACCTGTCACGCAACAAACGTCAAAAAAGTAAATGATGGGTTTTTATGTTGTTATTTCATTTTTTTCTTCGGTTAGCATTTCTTAGATAATCCATAAGAAATAGTTGAAGAAATAAGTTTGTTCCAAACGTCTTTGGTTTGTCATTTCTTCGGACAAAGGTAATGTTAAACTTGTTGCAATTTTCAAAAAACGCTGGTTTCTATTTCTGAAACGAGTACAACTGAAGAGAACAGAACGGCGTATTTTAATAGCTGATAACAAACTAATTTCAGTCAGCAAGTAGTAGTCCAGAATTCACTGCTTGAATCTTTCAAGTACAGCCGTGAAATTATTAACCAAGAGGCGTGTTGTTAATTCCCAGCTAAGTTTCACATGGTTGAAAGTTTGATATTAAAAACTAGTCTATCTGCCTGAAGCAGGAGTAGGAGGACTTTTTGCGGAGAAAAGTTTTGGACAAGTCACGCACGGCAGGGGTGAGGAAAGCGAGGTGACAACACAAAGCACGGCACACCAGTAATTGAACCAGACCTCCGCCTATTTCCCTTTGCCAGCCCTTCTCCTTAGTTCTTTCAAAATTAAGTTGCAAAACGGCTTCTTTACATTCCGTAGTAAATTTGAAACTTTTTGTGGTAATCATTTCAAGAAAAGTGAAACTTTATACCTCCAAATTTAAAGGCACAGCCTTGCTTAAGGGGATCGCGTTGCAAGACCAGAATAGGGTCGGTTCGAATAAATGAAGTCTAGTCGGAGAGTTAAACTGAAAATAAAACGTACTTACCTCAAGTCTACCTTCATGAGGTGGTTTTGACACCCGGAACAAAATACCGGATTCCCGAATACCAAATTTGGACCAGTCAAGAGTAATGGCCAAATGCCTTGGCGTGATGATGACTGAATCACCTTCCTGTAATTTGCATGGGGGAAACGAATTAGGGCATACAATATTTGCAAAAAAAAAAATTATGCATCTCTTACCGCGACTTGCACAGGACTCAGTCTCATAATTTCAAGTTCCCCAATGGCAGTTTGAGTCATGATTCGAATTACATCACGAGGAATGGTAATCACCTCTAATGAGTTTGGTGATCCTCCTCCCTTTCCTACCGGGAGCGTCGAGTTTTCTCTCGAGTGTCGCGTTTCATTATTTGGAACAGCAATGCTGCTCGTTCCAGGACTAGTGTTGGAGCTATTACTCACAACAGTGACTTCTTGGCTGGTACTGGTAGGACTACGACTACTACAGTTACTCCGAGAGCCATGCGGACTAATTGTCCCCGCCGCATCATTGGTTAAACAAAACGAGGAAACAAAGTCAGGTCCTATTCCTGGACACCCAGTCGTAACATTCCTACTCACATCCACTTCTGGCAATCCAAAGGCATTGCCATCTATTATAAAGGCAGAAATGCAACCCTGCAAATAATACAAGGGAAAGTTGAAGAGAGACTAGGAGAAAATTAGTTCTATAATTAAGTCAGGCCAGGCCTAAACTTACAACTGCCTATAAAAGACACTTTGGGAAATAATAAAATAATGCGTGAACGCTTTAGACATAAAAGGGAAAGTTGTCGGGCGAAACTCAAAGATAAAGAGTCAAAATTCTAGTAGGATGTACTCGGAGAAAGTGGAATGCTTGCTGCTCTTACCGCGAAGCTTTGATCGATTAGTCCCAAACTGCGAAGTTTACTCTGCTTCCCATCTTCAACTCCGCCGAGATAGACTACCTCTGAGACGTCCAAATGTCTGCTTCCTCCACGTGCCGGAGACTCTGACGTCCAAGTTTGATTGTCAACCATCACAGACAAAAGAGAAGGAGACGCCTTCGGAGCGTACATGAAAAGACAGAGAAGAGACAGAATGAGCGATACGAAAACATGTACAAAGTAAAGTAAGTAAAGAGCCAAATTCAGTCTTAGAAAGCATCAGCAGTTGTACCCAGTTGGCCTTTTTCTCCAACAGACTTTGAAGACTAGTCCTGCCGGCCTGCCTAGTCAGTCAGTCTGTTCTCTACAATCAAATCGGCTTTGTCAACCCTTAACCCGTTCCGGGTAATCCGTCCATTTATTTCTGAGACAGGAATGCAATGTTCCGCCAGCGGTAAACTTTATTTTATTAAAGAAAGTTCAATGCAAACAAGGAGGCCACCATACCATCCACTGCTTCCACGGTGAGAGCACCGCACCGCACTGCACCGCTCATTCATCTTTCTTCCTTATTTTTCTGCACTGAAGCTAACTAATCTTCTTATCGGAGAGCTTAAGCTAGGGCTGAGTTCGTCGTTTGGTTTGGGAGGCAGGGCAGGGAATTAAGGTACACGATCAGTATTAAAAAGTGAAACGCTTTGACAGCAAGAGCGTGCAACCAATACGCTCAACCAACTTCATTTTTAATAAAAACAGCATTGAGATTAATGAACCTAAATAAAATGGAGCCAGTGTGGAGCTGTACATCGCTAGCTAGCTGAGCAGTTATCTGGGGAAAAGTGAATTTCAGGAGGCATTAAGAGCTCCCAAATCTTAACAATCTAGTCATTTGAGGAAAGTGCTTTCACCAAATCGTCGAGCAGAATTCAATCTCACTGCTGTAATGTTGGCGCGTCCTTGGACGAACAAAATTCTCTGCGGATAAATTTCTAACAATAAATTATTGTGATGCAATAATACGGAGCAAATGAGACAAAAAATCCAAATTTGGCTTTGGGCCAACTAAAATACTGCCGAGCTAGACTCTCAAACTATACTATAAAATTGTGCACATGTTTTAGAGTCACAATAAAGATTAAATGCACTTCCTCCTATCTTTCTCTCTACTTTGATTACCTTTCCCCTTCTACCCCACAAAAATTAATCGGCTTAACATGAGAAACTTACTCCCCATGAGTCACTTTTAAGCCTGATGAAAGTTGTGCATTTAATCTTGATTCTTATAATTGAAATCAGATGAAGGGATTGACTTACTTGAAGGGTAATGGAATGCCATTGATGATCCGTAATGTTGATGGTTGAACGGATATGAATTGGTCCACTTCCCGTCTCAGCGACAAAATGAGCCTGCCCACAATAATAAGTAAGTAAGTAGTGTATGAGGGAAAATGAGAAATTACCGGGGACTGGATGTCACGTCATGTAGTAATACGAAAGGAACGTAGTCGTTAATAAGGTAGAACCTGCTTAGTGCTTACACTAACTTTATTGCTTTGCACTGTCAAGACTCTCTCTGCCTGCTTTCAGAGATTTGAACTTTCGTTTAGCTTTCTCTGCCTGTCTAGCCGGTGTGTCTACACAGAGAAACTAAAAACCAAAAGGGAAGGATTTGGGATGATTACAAGATCGTAAGAAGAACTGCAACTGTCCGTGACTTTCTTACCTTTCCTTCTCTGAGTTCCAAAGCCAGATAATCTGGTCTAGAAGACACTCCTGGAAATCAAATGAAAGCAGACGATAGAAACAAGCAAGGAAAGTTGGAGCTGTACAACTCGCTAATCGCTTTTCCCTTTAAGCCAATGATAGGTTACCCGAAACATAAAAAATCAAGCCGTCCGCTTGAACGGGACGAACATTCATTTTTACGACAGTTCCTTGCCGTGGAATTGCAGCCCTCGCAATGACATAACTGGATGGAGACTTGAAGCTAAACGGATCTGAGGTGAGGGCGTCAAACTCTTCAGAACAGTTCCAAGAGACTCCGCTGATCTAATTAACAATCATTAACAACAACAATTACCGTTAGTATCAACGCCCAAACTTTTGGTTTAACTCCTACACTTAATTAGGGCTTTCATAAATTCACATTAGCATCTGGGTGTACCTCATTCGACTTCATCAATCTCCCATTCCTCAGATAAATTCGATTAGCACAACTATTAATTATTACTACCTAAGCAGATCTAATACGTGTACACAGTGAAGCTTTGAAACCACCAAAATTTCTTAACAAGAAATGCGATAGAAGTTGAAAAAATGGATAGAATTTACAAAACGTAGGACTTTCTGGTCAATGAACTCCAAAAATGCACAATGCACATTTTCTTTGGCTACCGGCCATATTATATTTCCACAAATGCTACATATCAAGTTACACCCCTGTCAATGAGCGAATAGCTAATTAATTTTTTTAGGTTGAATGACCTAAGATGATCCCAATCCAAACATTACTTATTGCTCAAACTTTTACGCTCTAGTTGAAATGAAAAGTTTTGTGAATGAATCATCGACACTCTTCAAGTCTTAGAGAACCTGTAATTAGTTAGAAAATGAAAATTCATTCTAATATTTGCTCAACTGATGTATTTTCTGACACGTGCCACTCACTTGTCTCTCTCTCGTTTGTCTGTCTGTCTGGTTCACTTCGTCCCCCTTCACGTTGAAATTGATAAAAACACATGCATGCTAACCTAATATTAGTGGCTGAAAAGAAAAGGAGCCAAGTTGAAAAATCAAGTTTTGTTCACTTTATCTCTGACAACTGAGAACTTGACTCTAATAATTCCAAACCCAACGCACTCAACTTCGTCCATTTGAAAATCAATTAAGTATTGCTATTTATATATTCTGTTGGAAATAATCGATCCGTGTCGTAGTCAAATCACTTTCCCGTTCACTCGAGGATATTTCCATTGAGGATATTGACAAATGCCGGCCGTGCCTCGCAAATTTATTTATGTGCTTGAGAGATTAAGTATTATTGGTACAAATTGCCTTAATACCCTCGCAAGCAACCATTTCATATCCCAGACGAGACTCGTATGCAAAGTGAGCTTGTTGAAGATATATGGAAGACCAAATTGAATTTCAATTTCATACATTTAAATTCAGATTAGATGCGCATGCATGTATATTATATTGTGTTGAAATGTAAATGAAAGCATAGATATATGAATGAATCCATGTTAGACTCTAACTACCTCTCCAGGTTGAGTTTTGGCACGGAGTAGAACATCTTCAGAGTTGTACGTGATATGAGACAGGCAACCCCGGAAGGAAGGAAGGTTACCCAGAAAGATCTCATTGAATCCAGCCAAACCGCCAAGCCAAACGCCAAAGTGGATGTTCAGCTCATGGAACCGACTCGGCAGATTTGCTCTAGGGAAAATATTCCACTCATAAATCAAAATAACTTGGATCTTTCTTCCTCTTACTATGTTATTCCTTGCCAAATAAATAAATATGAGTACGAAGTACTTTTAAGAGCAGCGCCTTTATAACATTGATGCTAATATTATCCTATTCAGCAGCCGTATTTGCAATACGTAGTGTCATTAACGATCGCATCGCGCATCTCATTTGAACTTTTTAAAACAAATAATAAATACTCCGAGTACAAGTACTTGTCACTTTCCCTCTTCTTTGTGTGTGGCCGCATGGCGTTTCATCCGGTTTTCAAACAACTCTCACTCTCTCTCATTTGCCATTCGAAATGAAAGAGCAATATGCTGCCACGCCGCGCGCGCTGTCGGTCCGAACCGCAAACATGCACTTTTCCCTTAAGTTTTTGAGGGAACATGATCGCGAAAGAAGAGAGAAATAGTATTCACACGAAATAACATGCCGAAAAAAGACAAAAACTACGAGCAGCACTTCAACTCAGATACATACTTTCCCCTGGCTGTCTCCGTCGTCGTCGTCGGTGTCACACACTAGAGTGAGTCGGGATGTAATTTATCACTGCACTACAAAAGTTGTGAAGAAAGTATGCACATCCATTCGTATATCTGCATACAACATATGCACATCTACACATGCCTCCACTTACTAAAAAGACACAAAACTACTGGCAGTACTAGGAACGAATTCACAGACAGAGTCAGACTCAGATGCTGTACCCCCGGTGAAAGCCACATGGTGGTTGTGTTGTGAATATGTCCATCGTCAGCGGTTCTTTGTTATTTGCATTAAATTCTGTCTTTAGAATATGAAATCCTTTGTATGCAAATCAGGGAGGTTCAGGGTACGGAATTTAACCAAACCTAACATAGTGTTAGGACCAAATTTGAATAAAGACTGACAAGCAGAGTAACAATCCACAGTCAAAGTGGACTTAACACCAGCATGTCACAATCTTGCAAAGGAACTTTTGGTTTTGCTGCTCTGTCCATATCTGTTTTTCTGAATTGATCCAAAATTTCATCAATGCATAGCATAAAGATCAGCAAAAGTCGTGTAGGCAGGCAGTGGTGCATTTTGCGGGTAAAGTAGAAGAGGATTCAGAAAAGAGAAAGGAACTGGTTGGATGGGACAACCTGTAATTTCTCATAGCCAGGAGCATGAGGCGTAAATATTCATGCAAATATTCCTAGTCTAGTCTCGCACACTGCTCGAAACTTCATTCGTATTCAGATCACAACGTTATTATTACAGAAGAACGGAGACTATTTGCTAATTGACTTCTGGTTTAGTCCGTGGGCTGTTTAGTGGGAAAGGAAATACGAAGCTGTACTGACTGACTGTACATTTGAAAGAGAAAGAGGGAAGAGAAAGGAAAGGAAAGGCGCAGAGAATAGTAGGAATAAATGGAAAAGTCACATCCGGGAGTCTTGCATAAGCAGAAGACGAACAAGTTCGAGGCAATTCAGGCGTCGTCCTGTTTAGCTTTCAACTCATAAAAGGGAAAGGAAAAATTCGAGAGAGAAAGAAGACCAGAGAAAGCAAGCACAGGAGATGCTTTCCATAATGATTCTACCAACTCTAAAGCAGGAGAAAGCAGAAAGTACGAATGGATGAAAAGGAACTCTCTGGGTTGGTTGGGTTAAGGTTTTTGTAGGTTTCTGTGGGAGCTAAATTGAAGCCGCTGCTGAGAGAAGGCCGCAAGGAAAACTAGATAGAACAGAACAACAGTCATTCCACCAATAACTAAGTAGCTCCTCATTCTCCTCCGTCAGTCCCCACCAAACAAAGCAAAAGTATTGCTGTAAATAAAGGCTTTTAAAGAGCAATTCATAGTTTAAGGCAAATAAATATAGAGATTAGTGTCCACCGGCAAACTTAATCTGCTCTTTTCCATACATAAAACATATTTTTCATCATTCGTTTTGAAGAAAACATCACCACCAATTAGAAGCGAAAAGCGAAGTTTTCTATTTTAATTGGATTCACGACGTACGGCGACTTGGCAGAGCAGGGTTGGATAAATAATGCCACCATTAACAAGGATGCCTAACAAGGACACCACTCCTTGTTCAAAACATAAAAGATGGGTCTAATTATTGCCGAACGGAAGAGTATCTCAATAGAGATCATGTTCCGAGTTTAACTATAATCTTAGACACGCGTTACAGTCCGTTACAGTCCTAAATTCGCCACTAAGAATGCGGATTTAAAAAAGCGACCATGAGACAGAAAATTGAGGTTTGTGCAAAATCAGATTCCCCTGCTTTCACTTATTAGCGATCGCAGCTCTGCGAGATCGCTTTCCCCCTCTTTCATTGCCTTTATATTCATACTCCTTTTTTATATCATGGGATATCATGACTTTAGGAGACAACAATATCTAGATTTTTCTTGTAAACTTCCGCTTTGTCGAAGCCTTGCATCAATTCGCATTGAGATTTCTGTTATTTGAAAGGGTCCATTCAAGGAAATTTTATTTTGCGTCATAAGTGGTTAGCAACCTCCGCCCTGACGACTGTATCGAAGGGTCTAGAAAATAGTAGGCGCAGCGTATAAGTCACATGTAATTCTTGAAAAGAATTATATTCTGTTTCTTTTTGTTTATGTCTAATATTTTCATGTGATGTAACGAGGATATGACCCATTCCAAGAGTTGAAGCAGTATTTTGCAAAGTTAGCTTAAAAAAGAAGCGGCGCCCGGAATGGAAGTGCAGAAATTTCTTGCTGAGTTGACATGACATGTACAAGCACTTGAAGAAAACCGCAGTAATCCACACACGCATTGCAATCTCTGGTGGTGCACAGCTCAGTACACAATACATATTTGTCCTTGCTTGGAAACCCAGCAGATTTCGTGCAGGAATGCATTTCTTCAGAAGTGTAAAGTGGTTGCCAATCCAAGAGTGAGTTGAAGCTATCTTTCTCTCTCTTTGACGATTGGAGAGTAGCACGGACGAATTTTATATACGATAACTTACTTGGTAAAATGATGGTCGACTTGAATGGTGAGCTGAGCCCCTCGACGTGTGAGGTTAACTGTGTGCCATTTCATGTCATTTAGTAGGAACGGGGCTTCGGAAGCAATTTCTGTTTCACCGGCTCCCAAATTTATGTGTACCTATGAGGATATAGAGCATATGTACAAATGCATTAGAGTCGAGGTTCTAGTCGAGTTCTAGAAATTCTAGATGTAGATGTTTCATAGTGATATAAACCAAGAAGAGGACAGGACACCGCGGATATCCAGTAACGCCCTGTTGTCTAAACCTAAACTCAAATGCATTGCATAAGTACGTAACAGAGAATAGAAGAAGGACATCTCGGAAGCCGGAACTGCAGTACTGTAGTGGATTCCTATGTATAACCATGGAGATCGTTTCACACAAGACAAGAAAATGGAAATGATTCTATGCTACGGACCTCCTTTATGGGTGGTTGAAATGCAGCAGAAGGAAGGAAAGACACGAGTGCATTACGTATTTCGTGAATTTATATTGGGAAATCCTCAAT
>JAQGCM010000316.1:0-28490 GCA_034699705.1 Hymenaphorura dentifera | reverse complement strand
TGCATTGCGATTTGCGATGCTATTTTTTTAGACGGGCTTAAAAAAAGCCCGTGCGTAGCACGGGTGAATTGCTAGTGTCATTATTATTAATAATCATTCAACACGTTATCCATCATTATTTCGATTGTTTTGTTCTCAATGATGCAATAGCTTCTGACACGAATATGTAGCAATTTGCCCTGCCACTAGAAAGTTAACGTCAAATTTGTATCAAAATCGAAATCATGCTCGCTTTGCAAAATTGCAAATCTTTGTTTATCCCATTCTTTTTGGTTTTCTCATATGAAGTGTACAACAGATGAAACATTAGAACCCTGGGGTTCTATTAATTTGGAACTTGCAGCCAGGGTACTGCTCTTCTTTCTCACTTCCAGCTGGATATACTATACTAAAGCCAATCCAATTATTCCAATTCGTATTTCTGACTTCTCCAATTAAATTAGGCATTTAAAGTTTGTGAAGTGCGATTAAGCAGGCAGTTTAGAGTTTAGATTGAATCTAAAGAGATGTGTTAGCTTTATTAGTGCTAGAAATATTTTTCAAGCATACTAGGCTGGAACTGGAACGTGCACACTTGTGTGATTTATATTACGAATATACAATTTACTTTTCTTCGGATGTACATTTATTGGCTTTTAATATACACTAAGTTCTATACAAATTAATTACATTTTTTGCATTTAGTATTTTTGAAATGATTAACTACTCTATATTTTAATATTTTTTTTTGAATGGACTGGACTGTTAGCACCTGCCTGCAACAATCTCCCTCAACACTGAAATTCGTCATCGTCACTCATTGCCTTGGTTAAAGTGAATATGTACATCTTCATTTCATTTTCATTCTGTTTGAATCCTTCATTGTCCATTTCCCATTACGAAAATCTTGTGTAATTTTAAGTAAACAGTGAATCTGTCCTCCAATAAACCATAACCGACCGACCATCGTCTAAACACTAGAATATCGATAACTCTTTTCAACTGAATAGTTAGTTGATTGGAATGACTTTAGTTGAACGTTCGCTGACGTTGTGGTCATAAGAAAATACGTCGAAGATCTGAAGCAGAAGTGATCATGTTGCACTGTGGACAAAGTTTCTTCGTACCCTAAAACGAATAAAAAAAAATTAAATTTTTAAAAATTTTCTTTTAAAAAATTAAACAGGAGAATTTTTTCAAACACAATTATTTACCAGTGTCTTGAGCCAACAATCTTCACAATGTACATGCCAGCATGATATGGCCACGACGGGTTTCTTGTATTTGTCCTAACAATTAGAATTAGATCATTGGTTTTAGTGATTTTCGCACAAAATTACTGATCAATCAATGGACTAATTGTGTACCATGCAAATTAAGCAGTGATTGCCATCATGAGGAATTCCACACTTGAGTTTTGTCTCCAACTCTCTAATCCTATTCTTCAGGGCTTGCATCACAATTCCATTGTTTACAGAAGCTCCTGTCTGACTTGACAAATCTTCACCGTTCGTGTCTTCGTCTCCCCAATTACTCCTAGAATTTTAGATCACAAACAAAATTTGCAAGTCCAGACTGAAATTGAATACCTGACCTCTGGAAAAATATGATTTCTGTGAACACAAATTACATTTTGGCATCGTGTTGAGAGTTTGGGTCAAGATGTGATGCACCTGAGACGGAGATGGAGGATTGAATGTCAGACTCAGTGTACTGAGCATTTCCAAACGTCGATGTATCATCTCCATCCACGACCACCTCGAGAGAGTCATTCTCCTCATCTCGTCTCCTAGAATTTGTCGTCATGTTTAGAGCCGTACCTGAAAGAAAGATACAAAAAATTTGAACAACTCATTAAATAAAATCACGAGCACAAAACATGAATGTAGTGGTAGATCATTATGTAAATTTTCTGAACTACGTATGTATTTTTGTACCAGAATAACTGCTTGGACTTGCTCGAGCTCTCCGATGACTTAGCCAAGCATAGCCGTCCATTTCATGTCCATCGCCGTCACCTTCAATGTCCACCGGCTCATCCTCATCCAGCATGTCTCCATTCTGAGAAATCAAAACGAATAAGATAAACTTTCAATTCAATCATTTTCTAAGATTATGAGAAAATATGATGATATACTTTTCGAAGACAGGCATCCACATGAGCAGAGAACTGCTCATTAGATCCTTGCAGTGGAATTTGGCAAACTGGGCAAGAAACGTGAGGTCCACCGCCGCCGCTCTCCTCTCGGCGTCTTCTTGTTTTCAATCTAAGCCGGGAGTGTCGATTCGCTCGCACCCGATGATAAGCCTGTTTCAGGAGCACACAAATTATTTGCTTGAATTGCAACAGAACAACAATCGAACATTTATCTGAAAAATTGTGAATAGTTTACTACCTCCCAACGAGAATCTTGGGACACTTCCGCTGTTCCAGGTTCTTTTTTCCCATTAGACCCACCAGGAGAGTCGCGAGAGGAAGTCGACGGTTCCTCTCTTTGTTGTTGACGCCGAAGTCGACTCATGCACATTAATTGTTCGACTTCAGACAAGAGATGTGATTCCAATTCCATTGGACGAAGTGACATTTTACAAACCGGACACCCCAAACCGTCTTGATCTCTCTTACGCCTCCCTGTGAATTCAAACAAATAGAGCAAAACATTAGTTTAAGTAACTTTCCAAAATAGTCAAAAATTCTCAATTTTTTCAATACAAAGTACGGAGGCACAGAGAGTTTTCAAAATACGCCAAAATTGGAATGACGTCGAACAAACAAACATCCTTTTCTTATTCCATCATATCATGGGCAGTGAGAAAATAAATAAGAGAAACTCGGGCCCGGGCTCGGGACTTTAACTCTCCCACGAAACAACTGCTGAGGAGACCAACTGTTGTTTCGAATGCCAAGTCTGAGTTATAAAACCGAAATCGGGTACTGGTACTGTAAACATGGGTGCCCGCATGCTAAATTAAACAATCAATGTCTGCACGCATCATCCAAACAAATCGGTCCCATAAATTAGAAGACTAGACCGACCGCGACCGAGACGCGGATCCACCAACTTCCTTATGCATATTTGTTCCCAGAATTCCCACAACTACATATTTAACACTTTTAATTGAATCCATACGGAAATAAGCATTTCCAATTCAACCCTACATTTGCCTGCTGCTTGCTTCATGTGCATGGGTTGTTGAAAATGGGAGCTCTTACGTAACATTCAATGTAAAAGTACTAAGTATGTAAGAAAGGCTGAGATCACCTGGTCCCGGTTACATCGGTTCAGTTCGGAGGAATCTGGAATTCGAATGTGTAGTAGAACTGGTGAAGGGATTTGAGATCGTCGTCGGTTGTAAGTGAATAGTGAAATTGGAAAGTTTTGGTAGTTTGAGTTATAATTTATGAGTTCCACAGATTCTCAAACAAACAGATCACTGACGTTTAAGAATCCCTTCCAGAGATAAGAATCATTCTGCTGACACTTATGTCATGTTGTAAACTTTGGATTACTACTACCACCACGCACGACTACTAACTTCTCCATCCAACCCTTTTTCCTTACAGATCGTACGCACCCAGACACATATTCTTACAGCTGCTAGGAAGATACCCGGGTATTTTTCACAATTTTCTATTTCTTCTTCAAACGATAAGTTACAAGTCAGAGTCACAAGTAGTACAAGGCAAGAACGCAACTACTCAACATTAGCATCAAAACTAACTCACATCAAGATAGTCTTGTGTGAATCTCAAATGAAAGATGAAATTTATTTATAGGCTGAAAGCTGGAGAGTTGGACTGCGATGCTGCTTGGCAAGCCAAAGCATGTGTCTTGGGCGCCTTGAGCAGCATGGTTTTGTAACGTAAGTCGGACGGGATGACGGGAGGAACGTTCAGGAAGATTGGAAAAAATCCAACAGTTGGTTGAGATTTCTTTCTTGGAGTTGCAGACAAGGTGCTACTGCTGGTATGGGGTAAATAATTGTTCCAGCACACATTAAGGAGGATTAGGCATGTAAACGATAAGAGTTTAAGGCCGGGTTAAATCTGAAGGAAAAGTACTTAATCCCTACGGCTGTGCGGTTCCCGAGATTTGCATAAGAAAAACAGAAGAAAGTTTTTCAAGGCAAGGCAAACTCACTTTCTTGGCTGCAGAAATTGAATTTAATGATTTGGCATCATGTGATGTAAGAAAATGATTGTTGAGCATCAATACATTTAAATTTTTGGACCAATTTGGCACAATTTGTATCGAAAAATGAGTGGTGCTAAAGGCATAGAGAAAGTTCACTAAAATTACAATTTGGCAATTTTCTCAAACTAAAAATTACCAAAGTGGAGATACGCATGAGACTAACTAGTCGAACTTAAATCCCTCAGTTCGAAGAACAGTACGCTGCATGTGAATGCATGGTTAATCTGGTTTCGCAATTTATTCAAATTTAAGCCCGTCAAACTTTCAAGGCTTTGGAAAACACAACAATGACAATTTATTATAAAACCACCGTTCTTCTACCGAAACCAAAATTGAGACAAATCTTTGCATTTCCAAGTCAAGGAAGCTCTGCTGGATTGCGGAAAAACCAATTCGTTCCTTAAACTACAAAACCACCATTTGTGCCATGGTTCACTTCAGACTCGACTCAATCCCTGATAATAGCTGTTCGGCCTTCTCTCCTCGACGACGCGACGTTCGCGTTCTGGAAATTTAATGGAATATCGGTGAGATGAGGATATGGGGATAGGATACTTTAGTTTTGTGAAATGTGAGTGTGCCTGTGCTACTCGAACCAACCATAGCGCTACTACCTACTACGTAGTAGCACGTTGTCGAATCGTAGATAAAAAATGCATTAACTTTAGCGACGTTCTTGTTGAAAGACAAAAGGATTTTTAGGGACAACTTGCCGGGAGAGTTAAGGCCCCAGCTCAAGATAGTTTTTTTTTTGTTTCTCGGGGCGAGATTGGAGGTCTTTGCCATGCTGGTTGCCTTGCTGCCTTTCTCTGTGGGGTAAGTGTCGATGGTGAAGATAGGGGATAATACGGTTTGTACGTACGCTCAGGATTCCTCACTCAGAGCAGAGCTAGGAAAGCAAGAAAAGCCAAAATCTAGAATCTAGCCTAGCCTCTGGATTCTAGGAGCTAGGAGTGAGTAGGAGTAGGAGTGCTAAGAGCACTTACAAGCATTGCAAGCATTGTACGTGGCGTGGCGGTGCGATGGTGTAATATTCTGGTTAGAGTTCGAGATAGAACCATCTGTCAGCATGCAAAACCATTAAGGGAAAGGTTCAGGTGTGCATCTTTGGAGAAGCTAAGCGGCTGGGATTGAGTTCGATATCCCTAGTAACGAGGCAATCACCCGAGCCGTCAACACGCCCATCTATCAGATCCTCCCCAGATGAGGCAAAACTTAGCTCTAGTTTGGGAAGTAGTGACTACGGCTAGGAAGTAAAAAAAAATCGGAAGAAGAAGCAGAGTAGTAGAAAAAAAAGGCTAGGAGACTTGAGGAGAGCCCCTGTGAAACTCATCTTCCTCTGCTTAACTTGTGGGCTAACGGAGAAAGTCTATGACAAATGGATGAGCCGCAAACACAAGGGAGGGCTTAGGTGGACGTGTACGGGTCGCTAACAAGCACCTGACAAATCCCTCGGCTCAAGTGGGTCATCCCTTCGTTCTTCTTCTAGTCTAACACCCAGGCCAGGATACTTTGCAGGCAATGGCAAACACCACTTCTACACACACAGAGAAAAAAATCTAATCTCCCCAACATAAAGCCCATAACTCTACTCTCCACTCAGTCTTCTTCTTCTTCTCCTACTTCTTATTCTTGCTCAAGTCCACTTCTTGTCCATACAATCCCAAATACCCGGGTTTTCTACGTTATGTTGGTCAGACTGGACTGGACTGACTTGAACCATCACCCTGTGTCCGGAAGCATAAGACAAGACATGACATGGAACTAAACCGTCAGAGCTGCCGCAAAACCCTTGCACTTCTGAAAAAACGCAAACTGACGACTCGCCTTCCTCGTCTTCTTCACAACTTCAAAGTCATTTATCCTACCTACACAAAATAAATAAATC
This sequence comes from Hymenaphorura dentifera, assembly GCA_034699705.1. Lineage (NCBI taxonomy): Eukaryota > Metazoa > Arthropoda > Collembola > Poduromorpha > Onychiuridae > Hymenaphorura > Hymenaphorura dentifera. Next base: position 22,427 of record JAQGCM010000316.1, on the reverse strand, counting down.
CTCCTACTCAAATAAAACGTGGCAAAGTGTTCATTTTTTTTGGGGGGAAAACAAAACCAATGATGCCCACTTGGGCACTTGAGAATGGAAGGGAAAGACAACGACAAGGATCATGGGCAAAGCTCAACCCATTTGGGTCAGCTAATGCCTCCTGTCGTGTCCTGCTGCATTGACTTTTAGTCGTTTTTTTTTGGCTGTGACAAAACTTTTTTCCAAAAAGAAAATAACACGACGCGGACACGACCCAATTCTAATTTCAAGCTTGAACTATGATTATGCATTGCATTGCATTGCATTGCGCTGCACAAGTTTAACTCTGCTGAGTCTGCTTGCTCTTGCTCTGGAGCTGAAATCTTGACGAGGAGAAAGCAGGAGAAAGTAATAAACTCGAAAAAAAAGTGTATGCTAAAAAAATAGAGCGAGCTTCGACTTTGTAAATTATTCTGAACTTGATAAATTTTATGCTAGAGCGGATATGAAAAAAATATGTAGCACCTTCCACCTTAGCTGGCGGGTGAAAGTGGTTAGATGAAAGGAAAGCATTACTATGCAAGTGACTGAGTACGTGGGGGATGAATTAGGGTCATAAATTGCCCAACGGGAGCGGTAAAAATCAGGTAGGGTTTGAAGCTAAACTAGACTGACTAGGAGCACGAGCAGCAGCCCTCCTCATATTTCGGGCATTTTGAAGACGATCCTGGCAGTGCCGGTGCGGTGCGGCGGGTTCACTTCGCACTTAATGCATAATAGTCGGATCCATCCATTTGTAATCATAAAGACCTATTGTTTCTCAAATCACTAAGGTTAGTTATGTCTGTCTTATGTCTTAAAGGTGGTGAATGGTTGGCACAAGCAGCGTTAAGTTTGAGACTCACCAGGATGGGTCTTGAATGTATTTGAATGGCTGGGATATGATGATGCCAAGGGGCCCATTCCCACTAATAGAATGGGACTTTGGGAGCAGCCCGGGTCGGGCTTTTCGGTTTTCCCTATGTTTCTCGTGCTGGTAGCCGAAGAAGAGAGAGTTTGTGGAGAAAAGAAAGTGTGTGGAGTGTTGTTGAACCAAGTGATCCCTGAGCCGGTTTCGAGTTGGCTTAGTCCTAAAACCCTTCCCGTCACTTGATATTCATGAAACGAATTGAATAACTAAAGCACATGCCACACACATACATACGTGCACCCAGCTTTACTTTCAGCACGGCTGCCGCGGCACCACCTCTCTAGCCCTAGCCTATGCGGTTGGGCTGACTGACTGCCTGCCTGTGTTCTAGAATTCTCTCCGAATCTCTTCTGCTACCTCACGTAATGTTATGTCCTAGATTCCATTTCTATTCTAGATTCCTAATCTATAATCAACTTATCCCATCCATAAAAATAAAAACCAATCCTATCAACACTTTCCATTCTGGTTGGGTTGGGTTGGGGAGCAAGCGGCACACTTTACTTTGGACTCTTCCCATGCATGTGTGAGAAGGTAATGGAGTTTTAAAATCCAACCAGACAATTTAGAGTTTTATGTACACATTAGATTAGGTACACCACCACACATGAGCTGATCGTGGAAGGATAAATTGCAAATTGTGAGGACTTAGCAAGATCGCTTCATGCGCGGGGTTTCGCTCATATGGTAATCTCGTTCATGGATACGATAAAGGATACCTTGGCGGATTCCTGGAAAACTGTCTAATTTTTTTTTGAAAGAGAATCTCAATTTTGAAACTTTTAACTGATAAAGTGCACATGCACGTACACATGCCATGGGTACGCATGTTCTTGAATTTCATAAGTGCGTCGTTGTCCTTAAGGGTAAGACGCGGTCACTCAGAAGTTAGAATGGAACCCTTGTGTGATGTGTCGTGTTTAGGGATGTTTGACCCACCTATTACTCCATGTAACGACATACATAAATAAAATACCCCAAATGAACAGAAGGTCGCCGGGCCGCAAGGCTGGGTCGAATAAAATCCCAGTCAATTACCAAATGTATTTGTAGTTTAAAAAAGATTTTGGTGATTTATGGAATCAAAAAAGAGGAGCAGTACATAAGGAAGAAAGGCTCAGTGGAGTGGAGTAGGACTGATATGAAAGAAAAGCAGAGCAGCAGCAGCAGCAAAAAAAATAGAAAAGAGGGGAGAAATGAGTTGATCGTTACGTAACGTAGGGTTTGATTCGAGTCACTGCACTGTCGACTGTCACCCATGCCATGGAGAGAGTCAACCCAAGTTACAAGGACGAGAACGACCCGACCCGACCAGACCAACACATCATATTTATTATTGGATTAGATTAGATAGAGTCAACTGCTCACTAAAAAGCAAAGACATGAATTGTCACCAACCAACCAGCAGTTTAGCGTTGCTGCTGCCGCTGCTTTTTTTCAGGGTTTTTGAATCAAGTTCATTGAACAAGATTTTCTTCTCTAGTCTCTAGTGTCTGGGGTCTAAGTCTAGCTACCTTTAAAAATAAAACACGCATTATTATCACACTCAACTCACACCGATTCTTCAAACTACTACCAACCCTTGGACGTGACTGAGTACCTGAGAACGAGTCTTTTGCCCTGTTTTTAAATGACATGACGACTCCCTAAAATGAAATGAATCTGTGTCATGTCACAAACTAAATGGGAATGAATGGACGGCCGGGACGAGCAGGCAGGCAGGCAGGGCAGGACATAAAAGAAACACAACTAACTAACTGGATCACAGCACAGATCACAGCAGAGCATCATCACCTTTCCCATTCTTATTTTGCAAGGGCTCTCATTTAAAATTCAACCTTGGCTCATTATCACCACTCAACTCACCCGGACCCGGACCCGGGCACTAGAAGGAAGGGGCGAGGACTTAATTGTATGTAATGTATCTTTGTATCTCTTACAATCGAAAACTGGAATTGAATGGAAATACCTGAGCTAAACTGTTAGGCACGTCCCTTGCACTATTCAAAGGAATCGAATGAAGAATGGTACTGAACTGAGAATGCTGTAAGGAGAATGAACGGTATTTAGGAACTCGAGAATTTGGTTTAGAATTCTTTTGTTAGTCCAAATATGTGTAATTGGTATTTGGTAGCCATTTTTTGTAATTAGCACCTTTAGGAACAATCCAAAAGCTGAGCGGTGGAGCTACGCAGCCAAAAAAAACTTGGGCGAAAACATACATTTGGAATCTCCAAAACTGGAGTGGCGAGAAATGTGAATGTGAATAGATGTGAATGATTCAAGTTAGAAATTGGATTCCAGAATTGACAGATCTCCACTGCACTGCTCTGCACGGCACTAGAAGACTTTTATTTGACGTTTAACTCCATTTATTCACGAAAAAAACATAATGTAAGTGTCAATTCTGGATTGCCCAGCAATTGGGCGAGATGGAAGATCAGATGAGAAAAGTAACGGAACAAAAAACGTGAGGATGAAGATGAAGTGGCTGCTAGTGCCGGTGCTGGGGCTGGAATCTCCGCTCGGATCCTCGGCCCCGTTTCGGGTTCTTTTAAATAGTTGGCTGAATTGGGATGCAAAAAGAACGAAGAAGGAACGACATCATTGCCGTCACCGTCATGTAAATCCTACCCTCGTTCTCATCCCACGGCCTGGCCTGGCCTGGCCAAGAAGAGTAATCAGTTTGAGAAGGCGTCAAGTCATAAAACACCGATTCTATTCATTCAGTCATTCCTTTCATTTTCTACGCTTTCCATTCTTTCCCCGTTTATTTGGTTTGTGTGTTAAGTCAGGACTCAGGACTAGGACTCTGGAGGCAGAGGCAGAGGCAAAGAGTTAACTCAACACTCAGGAGTCAGGACGACCAGAAATTTTTCCGAAGACGACTCGACCCCGTCTAGGGGAATCACATTGGTATCGTTAGTTACAACTACAGCTACTTTGCCACGATTTGTGGCAGACAGGCGACGATCGTATGTATGGGATGGAATTGCAAGCAAAGTGATTTGCATCGTGCCAGTTGAGTTGTCGTCTCTGAAACTCTTTTATTTATTTCGAGCATTCACTTTATTTTGTCAAAAATGAAATCGTAAAAAAAACAAGAAGCTCGGCGACCGACGCGACGGTATGCTTCCTTACAATCATTTTTGAAAATAAAAAACTCAAACCCTCGAATTTGACACTTGAGAGACTAGAGCAACTAGAGCTATAAATCCGAACCAATCTCGACCTCACAACACACGTAGTCTCAGCTAGGACGACTTGGACTTGGCAAGAAGTTCCGCCCAATAAATGTAGTAAACTGTAATTCTCACTTCATCTGTGAGCAAAAAAAAAAGAAAAGCCAAATGCGGAGAAAAAGTATGCTGTATGTACGAGATGAGAGGATGGGACACAGCCAGACAACCTGAATTTCAATTATTTCTCAAATTTCGACACTTTAGTCACCGGAGCCGGCATAACAATGAGAATTGTGCAGTCGGAGTGGGCGGGCGGTGAGAGTCGAGATCGAGATGAACTTTCACCATTACTGAGACATATTGCAAAAAAATCCAAACAGAAATTGTCTCATGCATACTCGCTCGAGTTTGGTCGGGTCGACTAGCTGAATAGTTGGCTGGCTTAGGATCATCACGTATCACGTAGTCACCGACCCGACCGAGATAAAATGCCCAAATTTTTGAAACCACGTATCCGTCCTTTCAACCACCATCGAAAGAGACAAAGACAAATTATTTATTTTGAGAAACAAAAGTGTTGGGCTAACAAGAAAAGTCTGAAAACAGTGGTGCTTGCTGCACCTGAGCCGCGTCGCAAATCTTTCCAAATCGTTACGTACGTGCTACGTGTCGTGCTTTGGTTATAGTCAAAAACAAAAACCAAAAGATATGAAAATGAATCCTCACACACACACACACAAATGTGTGGCATTTCAGATTGGAACTTGAAGCAAGCAATGGAAGCAAACCAAAGCAATGCAATGCAATGATGGGTTTTGTCTGTGAGTTGAGGTGTAATCGATGCAGCAGAGAGAAAAAAATCCGAGGTGTGAAAACCTCTCAATTTTCTCGGGTTTCGTTCGCTCATTCATTCATATCAGTCCTGGATAATACCCTCATCATCTTCTCGTCTCCCGATTTATAGGGATTGGAAACGTCAAGGAAGAAAGTGAAAGTGGATGGCCAAGAAAACAAAAGAAAAAAACAACGTTGAATTGCGCTGCACTATTCCGCAGCGCTAGGACTCTGCGAAACAACTTTGAATTCAAAATATGTAAATTCAACGGCGGGCTTATCTTTGCCTCGCCGTTTTTCTGTCATTTTTCTGGCTTGGTTCATTTCCTATGTTACTGGTCAAAAGTTTCGGGCAAAAATGCCCACTTTTTTCAGTTTTTGGAGTAAAACTGTAAAACATTGGATTTGAGGGTAAGATTTTATAGCCTGTGTCTGTCTGCAACTGTGTAACCGGAGGAACGATTGATTTTCAAAGCTTTCAATGCCTGAAGTGTGTCGCTGCATCTGCAACTCTGCAAGCAAAGGTATTTGATATTTTTGTTTACAAATTGCAAATTGTCTGCAACAGAAGGGGAAGGGGTGAGATTGAAGGTTGGTTTGAAATGTACAAATACAGTGCAAGGAGGATATGAAGAAATCAAGCTCCACTTGACTTAGCAAAAGGATGGATGCGGATCTGTGGGTGTGTTGGGACTGAGAGGAAAGAAAAAAGAAAATTGAGTCACACATGAGTGGGATCGTTTCTTTCCCTCTCAATCCATGATTAGAATCTGTCTCACTCTCTTCGTCTATCTTTCAACCAAATTGGGAATGGGATAGCGTTGGCATTGCAAATCCTAAATCTCATCCATCCACCTTTAGGATAGGATATGAACGACTCACACTCACACTCACACACTCAACAACAACGTTCTCAAACCCAACACTTGCATGTTGTGGGCTCTTTCTTGTGCTTTTTGCATTTTACTTTTGATCCAACACAACGAGGAATTCAGATCAAGACAGGCCCAGGCACGGCACGACCCGAACAACTCAACCAAGTTTATCCCATCATTGCGTCAATTCTAGTGGAAAGCAAAGCAAACCCCGGCTGGCTGGCTGGCTGATCTTGAGCCGGGATCGACAGAGACAGAGATATTTTTGAAAAATCTGTCCTTGTCCTAGCGTTCGCGTTCTTTTGAAAACTCCGAAATTTGTGCATGCAATGGGCAAACTGCATTCGGATTTATTTCTGTGCCAGATCTCTCTGTGCGTGCTGTGGCTGTGACGTACGTACAAAAACAAAATAATCTGACTGGACTAAGGCGTACCTTCTTATCCTAGACCAACTGAAACTTGACGACTGATGACCCGGACCCGAATGAATAATAATTGTCAACAATGTGAGATTTTGGATGACATTTGGCCGGTTTTGATTCTCGGGAGGTGTGCAATGATCAAACTAGCGATTAGGAAGCAGAAGCACAAAAAATTGCACTTCACTTCATGCAGCTTTAACTTGGAATGAGTGACATCACTCACAATACCAGGCAAAAAGAATTTTGAAAAACACAAATAAAAAGAAAAACAGGACTTGACTTGACTTGATATTCTTATGGTTGTAATTCCGGACTCGACTGACTTTGTCCTTCCTAAGACTACTACATCGTACAGTCGCTAAACCAATCATTCGGAAAGTATCCCTTCCAAAACAACCAGGGTTCCATAAGTAAGTGCTACATGCGGATACGGATTCAGTTGAATCCTGAAAAAAAAATATTATATTGTAGAAGTGCGCATTCATTCAATTGAGAATAGTATCCCTGAAGGCCAGAGCCAAGCTAAGCTAAGCTACAAGGGTAGCCGTCATAATGCTATTAGTGTGAACACCTGAGCGCGTTTTGACAATAATCCTCTTTGCTCTCAAGCCTTGGCATGCATTGGATTTGGCCATTCTTTGAGGATGACGATGAGGATGAAGGAAGACCGGCCCAAAGGTTCAGAGCCAACTTTGGACACCTTGTTTGTACTGTGTTTACCGAATGCTTGGTCGCTCCGGGGGAAACAAATAAGTCACTTCACTCTGCTAACACCAACAAACACCGTCAAAGTCAGTCAAAGTGCCTTTGCATAGGAGAGCAGCAAAGCATAACTCTCTCACACTTCGAATTAGGCTGAGCTGGAAAATACTTGAGAGCTCAGTTACAGAAAGTGAAGGCTCAAAGAGTGGGTCAAAGACTTAGAAGAGCTCACACTACAGTTTTAACAAAAAGTCTATTTCCGATATCAAAAATCCCCAGAGGGCCTTCAAACCAATTCCAAATTTCAAATTAATGCCATAAAATGAACACAGCTGGTTGTGAAATCTGTCAATTCTTCTCATTGCCAATATTTGCTACAATATGTCCATAGTTGGCAAAATTCTTGAAGGCCTAGCCTCTGGCTCCAAGAACAAGGGATAGGTCAGAGAGCTCAGGCATTCATTGTGCCAAAAATCGGCGAGAATTCGCTTAATTGCAAAATTGTTCATGAAATTGGCGCCTTTGAAATCATCATGTTGATGTAGTTTGCAAACATTGCCTTGCTTTGTACTTTTCAAATTAAACGCGATTCCGGAAGTAGTACTAGTTGGTGTTTTAATCCTTCTTGGAGTTCCGGCCGGGTAATCAATGTCCGCAGGAGCATATTTGTTCACCTTGGAGTCATACTAAGAGAGAGTACATAGTACATGGATTGGATCATGGCTAAAGTACATATTAGAACTTTAACCAAAACCAAGACCAAGTCCGAAATTTTACTCCCGGTCCGGGTTTTATGTAGACTCGACTCGACTCGACTCGACGAGTAGAAAACCCTTTCAAGCTTCAAGCTGTGGATTTTGAGTCCTTTGCTGGTTTTACTTTCCACCACCGTACCGTACCGTGGCCGGGTTGGGTTGGGTTGTTCTCGAGTCAGATTGAGAGAGAGCAGAGAATCCAATTGAAGGAAAGTCAAGTCGAAAAGCTTCCCCTTTTGAACAGATTAAGGACAGCTCTATTCCCGTATTTCATAATCCGCTTGAAATCAACCCAACCGCTTCCTCACTTTTCATAATAACTCCACAGATCAAACAACGACCAAAATGTATGTATGCAATGTTTGGGTGCTCTGCTCTACTCGCTCGCTCACAACTCTTCAGAGTCTATCTCTAACACTACATGTGTTCCTTTGAACAAACACACCCTGCCTGCCAGCCTGCCAAAATTCCTGGCTCCTTGTTAGCGAGCTGATGTTAGCGAGCATGTACGTCCCTACTAGTCTCAACTACAAACAGATTTTGATTCAAAATCGTGTCCTATGTCCTATCTCAAAAGTCGTGTCAGTCGTGAGTAATCAAAACCCTAAACCAAACTGATCTACTTATGTCAGACGACGACAGACAAGGAGCGACCTACCTACCTAACCTACAAATTTATTTTACTCACGTATTTCTAAAATATCAAAGCCTCCCTCTCTCTGCTGCTTCTCAAAATGACAATTCATCCTACTTTAACTTAACTTCAATTTCATCAAAGTTGAGTCAACCGTGTTTTGCCAATTACTGAAAAACTTAGGACTTCGGGTGAGTTTTGTGAAAAGCATCTGAATTTTGGTCCATTTTCCCCGAAACGCCCACTCACAACTCATTCAAATGCATGAATGATGATGATTTTGAGAAAAATGTCAAAAAAAATACATCGCAAGTGACTAGCAATCACCTGACTCCACGTGCTCCTTCCTGTTTTTCATTAAATCCCGCATGTATGAGACAACAGATTATCATTTAGCAGATGTGATGTGCTGTGCAGGGCAGGGCAGGGCCAGGGCCAGGTCTACTCATATTAAATTAGCTGAGCTCGTCTCAAGTACTCCCCACAACTACAACTACTCCTACTGCACACTACTACATCGCCAACACAATAATAATTCAATGTAAACATCAAAGGATGTGTCTTTGGGCAAACAAATTTTGGAAAGACCTTAATGAAATATTCTCTCCTCTTTGTAATCATCTCAATCATGAGTTTTCCATTGTTCAATTTGTTCTAGAGTACGTACGATACGGATACGGATGCGATGTGATGCGGCGTACTAACTGTATGTGGGAGGAAACTCATCATTTCTTGATTAGTTGAGCTTTGAGCAACCTATCATCGAATGACATACAACGAGAACAGTATTTGATCATAATAACATAAAAAATGTTGAGAAAATCGAAAAATACTAGAATTGTTTTCAGGCACGGTATTTCTTTGGATTTGGTGGTAAAGGGTACCCTTAGCAAAGTAGCCCTTACAGAATATCCTCACTGTATTGGTTAAATTTTATTCCAAGGCGAGGTGAGGAGCCCTTATCCCGGAGGCCTTGCCTCAACTGTGGGCAAGCAGGAAGGATATGCAAGAAGGTTTTTTTTTCAAAGTGTTTTCCAACTGCGTACCTTATTGCGTTTTCGGGGTTTTCGTTGAACTAAAAGTCCTCAAATATTTTGGAAATTTGGTTTGCAATTTTGTTTGGTGCAATATATTGTTGAGCGTGACAAATTGCGCAAATGTTTGCTGAAAAGTTGATAGCCTTTTAGAGTAATTGCAATTGCAGGGCTGCGAGATGACGAGAACTCATTTAGTTTTATCCTGTAAAACCGCAGCCGTAAAATATTTGCAAATGTTATGTTTGGTCGTGCGAAAAGTTGTTTTTCACCATTCATTTATTTGCAATTTTTTATGACGCTCTTAAATCCTAAGCAGTTGTCATTTGGAATACTATTTGTTTTTGAGTCGAGCAATCTCTGGAACCACCTTCACTCTCACGTCGTCGTCGTCGTCGTCGTGCCTTTTTCTTATTGTGGGCTCACGCTGTGCTGTGCTGTGCCTTGCAGTGCATTGGTGCTCTTCTTCATCTTATCCTCCCATTATCTGTGCACGAATTTTGGGTCACTTTATGATCTGACACATGAGCGAAATGACCTAGCCTAAACAAACCATCACACGTACAATTTCTATTTTACTATTTGCAGGTTTTTCTAAATGACCCATGACCAGACCCCAGCCCATTTCTTACTCGTACTTGGGAATGATGACACTCGAGTGCTAAATTACACTTGGACCTCACCAACCACTCCAACCCACCCTTAAAATACAGGGCTGGCTGGCTAGCAAGTTTTTTTTTACACCAAAATTAATGAGTTCTTAAAAGGTCAAATTGGTTTTTGTCATAAAACAGTTTGTCTTGCTTAAGTAAAATTGGGGAACAAGACTTTTACAACTACTACTCCACGACGATCCCCCTTGGAACATTTAATGTTTCTCAATTTCTCTCAAGAAACAGGCAGGCAGGTAATCTTTTGCACAAGTGTCGAAACACATAAAATTTAGAGATGAGTTCAATTGCAGCAATGGGGCGGAGAGACAAGACAAGACAAGACAACTTAAAAAAAAACACAAAAATAAAATTGGTCCAAGTCTGTAAGTTCTGTTTGTATTCTGCTGCTTCCGGTGGTGCCGCGCGGTGCGGTAGGTTTTGTTTTGAGATGGAAATCAGAGTGCAGTTACGAGAGCCGCGATTTTTCCTTTTACAAGTCGTCGTCGTCGTCGACGACGGGAATTATGAATTACAGGGGAGAAAACGTGTTGAGTAACACTGATGGTCACTTAAGTGACTTTCCAAGGGACTCTACAGACTTTGGCTTACGAAATATTCAGTTCCGTCAGTGCAGTGGTGTCATGTCATACTCTGTACGTAGTTTTGCTATTCAAAATATCCAAACCCAAGTCCATTTTCCGTTTCCATTCAACTTGTGCTTGTACTAAAGTTTTTCCAATCCCTTCTTCCTTGAAGAAAAGGTGTGTACGACGTAAGTACCGTACCCTTCTTATCCTCTTTAAGAAAAAGATAGTAGTAAATGTATGCGGTGCTGGTGCTGCGTTGAGTTCATTTGGAAGAAAGGTTATTTATTGCTGCGACTTCTACCTGAGGCAGGCAAAGGGTCCTTCCTTCCTTCCTTCGTCATTCAAGTCGCTCAAGTCAAGTCAAGTCATTTTCATTCATTCCAAAATCCATTCATATGTGTTCATTCATTGATTCTTACAACTCATTCATTCATTCCTTCCTTCCTTCATATTCTGCTCAACCGAACTAAGTAGGCAAAGGCAAGGTTTCTTAGCTTTTTTGAGACTAAAGCTAGCTGGCTGAGAAAATTTCAAAATTTAGAGTAAGTTCTATCCAGTAGTCTGTGTAATTTCTTCAAAATAAATTTCTAGGGCTGAGGTGTTACATGTAACGTGTTGTCCCTTTGCAGCATCGAAAAAATCTTAGTTGATATCTAACTGAGCAATTTGGCCACCGTACGTGGGCAACAATGAAAACCAGGCAGGCCAAGAAAACGTAGCCCAAAGTCATCCATAGTAAAGTATGTACGATGATACATATTAAGTTACAAACTTGTGAGGCTAATAGAATAAAATACTGCTGGAAATGAAAAGAAAAAAAAACGACGAGAAATTGTTTACCCGGGAGTGCCATGACGGAGAGCTCTAAAAATCTGAAAAACTTGAGATCCGCGGTTGTATCAAATCTCCCTCAAGAGATGAATAAAGTTAAAGGTTCACAAGATGAAATGTGGTGCTAGCTCCTGCTGCAAACTCTTAAGGTAGAGCGGGTCTGGCTCTGCTCTGTTCAAGATTGTTTTTTTTTTCACGTTTTGAAGCTATTATGAAGAAGGACAATGCGTTTCTGAGCTAGAAATCTATCTTTCACCAAGTTTTTCATCATTATTTGAATTGAATTGAAAAGAATTGAATTGTGTGGCGTGTAGCTTGTGGCATTTAGAATGAGGCATCGCCTAGCATGTGAGCTAGCTACTATATTACATTCGAGAGACACTTAAAGTCTTTAACAATCTATTATATTATATAATACGTTATGTAATGTACATTTGACTTGCTCTGCTGGCTGACTGGCTGACTCTATCTCTACTCTTGCCAAATGTATTTAAGGCGAGCGGCAGGAGCAGCGGCGGCGGCTTCGTCGGTAAATCTAAATCCTTCCATGAGTTCACTTCACACAAACAGACATAAACATTCAAACAGAGCACCAGCACAGCACACTGAACAGAAAAGCTCGGAGGCATGCATGGAGAAAGCAAAGTGAAAGCAGAGAAAGCAAGCAGCAAAAGAAGAAGAAGAGTCGAGTCGAGTAGAGTCGCGTTGAGTTGAGTTGAGTTGAGAGTCAAGAATGAAGAAAAAGAACGAACGCACGAAGAGGAAAAAAAAACGACAGCGAGGCTAGGCCAGGGATTTTGGTAAAGAAGCGCGAAGGAAGAAGAAGAAGAAAAAAAATTCAATCATTTCGTGAAGTCAAGCTTGAAAATTGTAATATATAGGAAGCAGATGCTTTGATATCATTTCGCTTGTCATCAGCCACCAGATCATGTTATTTGATGGAATGTAGAACCAAGTCTAGTCTTGTTGCGCTCGCCCTGGCCCTTGCTTCCAGCTCCCTGCACGCATGCATGAGATCCTTGCCTCCTACCCGGGTCTCTAGATAACCCTAGATCCTAACCACGACGACTACTTACTACTACGTTAACATCTCTTCTTCTCTGCATCTCTACCCTGCCCTGCCTTGGCCTAAATGGAAAATGGGAAATGGCACTGTGGCGGTTCTCCTTACTACAACTACTATAGATGTTGTTGAAAACTCAACTCAACTCAAGACTCATCCATGCATAAGTTGAATAGAGAGAGAGAGAGAGAGAGAGACTTCGCCGAGTTCACGGGTAGGAGTAGAAAAGTGAGATTCAGGATTCAGGGGGAAAGCACAAGCACAGGACTAGGGCTAGGAGTGAGTCGAGTCCTTGGGAAGTGAGTGTATGTATGGAGTCATTGCTTTGCTTGCATTGCATTGCATAGCATTAGATCATCACTCGGCAAAAGATGTAGATGATACAACCCGTGGCTGTGAAAATGCAATATCAGAGGAATTTCATTTTGAAAACATGCCATATAACCCTTAAAAGACTGTTTATCCTGGCGGGGTTTCCACTCTCAATATAAATAGGTTTCAGAGCAGAGCAGCGCCAGAGTAGGGCTCCAAGAGTAGGAGTAGGAGTCGGAGTCGAGTCAAGCCCATTCAACAACTCAACCACCGCCGCCACCGTCACTGCCACTGCCACCGCCACAGCCACTCGGCCCTCTTCGTCTTTTTCCAAGACGAAGACGAAGACTTCTTATTTTCACATCCCGATGTACATACACATAGTTGGTTGTAGTATTCCTTAACCTCCCTCTTCAAAACGACCCCAAACAACCCGCCGCCGTCGTCGTCATCGTCATATGCCAAATTCAACCGACAGATTCACTACTTCTTTTCACTTCAGCTTGACGCTCACGATTATCTCACCAACCCCCCCCCCATCTTGCCTCTTTTATATCTTACTCTAGTCACTCACTAGATATATAATAATATCATTCAATATAATGTCTGCGTGCATCATCATCAAGGCCCAACTTTGCAAGTCGAGTGGTGACAAGGGCACAACAATGAGTAACCAACCGACCCTGGACATGCTCAAATCAGCTATCAGTTAAACCAGACAACCGTTCAAATTGACATTTTTTGAATTTTAGATTAACGTTGATAATCACTAACAAATTTTTGAGCTAAAAATTCTAATAATTTGTAAGACTTCTTGGAAATTCCCATGAAACCAAAAATGATGTTTGTGTAGAGAGCTAAGGATGGAGGAAGGAAGACAAGACAAAAGAACGGATGTGGGGACGGACGAGGTGACTCAAGTTTAGAAGTTGGATTCTCATCATGTCATTATATAACAAGCAAATAATTTCTTGTCGTTTTGTCACCAAAATCTCCGAGTCGAGCGAGTCGAGATGAGACAGCGTCTGTCTCGTCTAAAAGCGCTGAGGAAGAATGACTTTATTTCAGATTCACTTTGCCCTCTTAGATCCCTACTTTTCCCTTCCAGTGCAGTGCAGTGGTGGAGACATAAGACGACAGAAACTAAACACGCACTTAGCCACGGCTCATATTGTCGCCGCATCTTAATCGATTTCTTATGGCATCCTCCAGCGTAATTTAATCTAAATATAATGTCCCCGCTCTGCAAGTGCAAGAATTTTCTTATTACTCCTACTCCTACTCCTACTACCACTGCTACTTGGCAAACTATCATTCGAACACATACAAAAACGACACATTTCGACATTTCATGTCCTTTCCGTGTCCACCCGACCAGAAAATTGTTCAAATCCGTATTGAAAAATCCGCCATAAACGTTTGCCCTTAAGATCGAATAGAACCCCGGGGTTGTATTTGAGCCGAGCCCCGGTTTGAATATGAGCCAGGGCAGAAATAATTACTGGCCAGAAATTCCCTCGCAATGAGTGTGTTGACTTGGGTGAGACCCGGGTTATGTTCGAACCCCGGGTTGTATTCCCTTGATTAGCCATAAGACCCGGGTTCTGTTCCGTTCTGTTCAGAAAATGATGCATCATGGGGTTCTAATCGGTCATTATTATCATGCTAGCTGTTAAGTCTAGCCCAAACCCAATCGATGTGTGCTCCAAATCTAATTTGAATGCCAGGCTTCGACAGTGGAGAAAGTTTAGCACGGAGTTTACGTGTTGAAGGAGAAAGTCAGGGAAGGGAAGGCAATGCTAAAGTGCCAGCCGCTGGATTTATACTACTTCCGTGTTCAAGTTGATTTTATCGAATCGTAATCGTGAGCAGGAACCAACCAGCACTTAGAGTAAACCCTCTCGTCTCGTCCTTCCAACAACGTACTTTTTTATGTGACCACTAAACTGAGAGAGATGCATTTAAGTGAGCCTCGAGTCGTTTGGACTTTGAGTGAGGGATGACTGCGGCCAAGCATAGCCCCCCTCCCCTCCCCCTTGGGCAAATCCATCCATTTAGCTCATGACGCCACATGAGCAGTCAGCAGCGTACGTAGCAGCGTTGATCTGACTATTATGTAATCCATGCGGATACATTAGACCCTCGAAAAAAAAAACATTGATAGTTTGATAGTTTGACTTGACTCTGACGACTCTTTTGACAACTTGTATCATAATGTCGAGAGAGAATGTATGGGAGAGAGATGCGAACGAACGACGGAGCTGAGCTAAGCTGAGCCAGGACGACGACGACACACTCACACTTGACTTGACTTGGTCCCTCTGAGTCTGAGTCTGACTCTGACATCTCATTCTGGATTCTCAATTCTCGATTCTGAGAGCATGTCGTCGTCTCATTCAATTCCGGACCACAACCAGATGTTTCCGTCTCAATCATCTGTCTCTTCCGTTATCGCCACACTTACACTTTTACACACATTTACACCAACTCTTCTTCGACTCTGCTCTGCTCGCACCCACTAACTCTTCCAGTCGGCCCGGCAAGCAGTCGTCTCGTCAGTCGAGTTGACTCACAAAAAGAGCAAACTATCTCATCAATGCCAATCTCTGCTCCCTCAACTCAATCTCATCACATCTCTCATCTTTTCAAACATCATTTTCACACTACGACGACGACTACTCCCATTCATACAGAGGAGGAGAAAAAAGAACGATCGAGGACCGCACCGATTTTCACATCTTTTTAGCATCTCATCTCAAGTCATTAAGAACTCGGTGGTGCCGGCAGTGCCCCAAAAAACCGATTTTGATTTCTCGGGAAAGACAATGCGCCGTTGACTGACTTTCACCAGCCACTACAACCTGCCACTGTAATTACCACTTAAGCCGCGATGCCCCTCGAGCTTTCATTGCAGTGGCAATATTAATTTTGTTTAAATTTTTCGGCCCCATCTACGTACAGCTACCGGGTTCAAAAAAGTGCTGGTAGTGGCAAGAATGTCATACGCACTTACAAAAGAAACAAACAGACTTGGGGTTCCATTGTTCAATTTTAGGGGGTATGTACGTTTGGGAGCTTGTTTTGAAGGACCAGGGATTTTCTACATAGTTCCGGTGCCGGGCTCTGTTCTGACCGATCGGATTTTTAGAGAACGAACGGGTCGAGGGTGGGAGGGGAGGGGGGGGGGGCATTTTTGGACAATTGAGGTAGTTGGTGGTAGTTAGTAGATTGTTGATTCGATTCGGGGCAGCGGGAGTAGAGTACATTGTTTGCTGAGTGATATTGGTGACGACTTGAGGCTACTACTACATCAATGACAGATTGAAAATAATTTATGTTCTGTCCGTGTCCAATCTTCCCTCTGCTCCTCCGCTTCCCCTACAACTACTACCCCCCCCCCACCCCGCCCCATTCTTGTTTTGTGTTTGCAATCACAATTGCGCGCAACAACTTCTACCAATTTCAAATAAATCCTCAGCCATAAAATAAATAGTCTCTCGCATTTTTTACCGACATACCACTTGTTAGTTGTTAGACCAATTCCCCCAAGCCATTCTCTGACTACCGCTTTGAGACTAAATTGCATAATTTAACAAAAGCCTCGAGTTAGATTGAAATAATTCCCCAGTTGAGTTGAGTTATAATGACGCGGCGAGGAGGGACCTACTTAACGTTGTATCTGTTTGTACACACGCTTATAGGTTTAGTCCCTCAATTCATCTAATCCCCATGCAATGCAATGCATCACCCTGTTAAGTGAGCACCCTGCCTTTGAGCATCTGTTCTTGCGGTTGTCACGGTGTGCCGTTTAGTATGACAAACTTGGCCACGACCGACGACCACGGCCTAGACCAACGAAACGATCGAGTGTACAACATAGGTGTGAACATCCTCATCTCAATTCAAAAATGCCTATAACATTTATGCAATTTTTTGCTTTTAAATTTTGTATGTTATGCAGCCATGTTATATGTTATGAATGACACGACACGAATGAGCCATATGCGTGTAGTGTAGTTTACAGTAGCCCTGCCCTGCCCGGCCTTTTGTTTGTTTTTGGTCTCAACACGTAACTAACTGTTGAAGAAGGAACACAATACAATGCAGTGCAAAGTCACAGTTGGAGTCGAATAAAGTGTGTTTCTGTTTCTACAAATACCCGGGTTGGGTAGGGCAGGGTAGGAAGGGTCCTTCGTAAGTCCTAAAGGACTAAACGGGAAGGATTTAAAGTGTTCTACAAAAAGGATACCCTAGGCGGGTAGCCTTGCCTTGCCAGACTCAAAAGGAAAGTGACGATAGGTTTGGGTTAAGTGACGACAGCGAGCCGAGCTTTCAATAAGAAGACACCACAGAAATAAAATCGAGTCTGTCATGTCCACAACAGCTGATCATCGAATTATGCTAATTTCCCTTCGGTTTCAATTAACCAGCCAGCCAGCCAGCCTATTTTCTCCCCTTTCCCCTTACGGGAGACTGACTGCGCCGCTCTGCTCAGGCTCTGCTCTAATCCTCAGCACAACGATTCTTCCTAATTGCCGCTTAACAAGGAGGAGTAATTCGTCATCGGTTTCATTTGCATCACCCTGCAGAGACTTGTAGAAAAGTTTGTTTGAAAGCAGGGCCGGGAGTGAAGAAAGTCACTCTGCCCGCATGAAGCGTACCTACTTACTTTCAGAGAAAACTTGACAAATACCCGGGTGAATTTCTCATGTCCCGTCCCCGTCCTCCTGGAGAGATAACAAAATGAGCAGTTTTGTCGGATTCTCGGCTAGACAAGCTACGCTTTGAGAACATTAGAAAAACAGGAGTAGGAGTAGTTCCTTGACAGCCAACTCAGCCGCCATCCGAACAGAAGTCTGAAGAACATGACAAGGGCTAGAAGAGTGCCCGGGTTCCGGGCAAACCAACCCACCTTCCTTTTGAAGTAATTGTGACGAGAACAGGCAAGGGACTTTGGAGGCTTAGGACGGACGGACGGACAAACGGGTTGGGAGGCAAGTTCCTAAAGATGAAGCAGGAGAACAAGAAGAAGCAGAAGAAGAAGACGAAGAAAAACTTTTTGAGTCATTTTCAACTTCGTTAACACTTGAAGGTTCCACTGACGAAGCAGAAGACGAAGAAGAAGAAGAGTTGGCTGGCGGTGCCCCCAGAGCAGCAGCATCACCAGCACCAACCAACAACACTCCTCATGATTAATGAGTGAAACAAACTTTGATTTACTCAACTCACTCTTTGACTCTAGTTTTCTACTCACTTTCTCTCCAGGTATTTCTTTGAGATTCAATACAGACAATACAAAACAAAGATCTCCCGCAAGACATTTCCTTCTTTTGCTTCATCCCCGAAAAAAGCACTGCCCTGCCCTGCCCTGCCAAGCGCCAAGTGGCTACTCAAAGAGAAAGCACAAGGCAACAACAACAGCAAGCCAGTCAGTCAGTCGAGCCGAGGAGAAAGTTCACATGTGAACACATGTACGTACGTACGTACTTTGTAGACATTCCAATTCCAGCGCTGCAATCCAATACATGGTTTCCAGCGTCTGACTGACTGACTGAGTTCTCCAAGGAATGTTCGTGTCTCCAATCAAAATATGTCAGGAAGGAAAAAAGACTGGAAGGAAGGATGAGGTTGAGAATGGATGTTGCTTGAGCACACTGCACTGCACTGCACTGCATGTTCAAGAGTCATCACAACAACAGCGAATTTGATGGGTACTCTATGTTTGTGTGACGACTGCGACTGTGGCACAAAAGGTGAGGTCTCGTCTCGTTGCGTCATGTTGTCTGGCTGGATGGATCTCGATAGGCAACAACAAACACTCGAGACGAAATCTTCTCCAGGAATTAATTATATTATGAACTAGCAACTCTCAGCGGCTAGGCTGAGGCTGAGTCTGAGTCATGTTCAGTTCAAGAGTCGATCAAATGTAGAAACTGGTCCTGCTTCAAGTAGGAGCTTATGTAGAAATTCTAAGTCAGACTCGTGGGCTCATATTTTGGATGACAATGACAAAAGTTACTTGGATGCGGATGAGAGCTAAAAAGCACCGGTCGGTTGGTTGTTAGGGAGGGTGGTGGAGGTGACGTCACGAATTCCGAATGCAAAATTGTCTTGCGATGAATGGAGTGTTTGTCGTACAAATTATATTCTGTTAATTCGAAAAAGACTACTAACTAAGAAAACTAATTCAATTTGACAGGTTGTGCCGTGCTAAAAAGTCAGGAGCCAGGCGCAGGCATCCATGTAAAAGTTTTTGATTCACTTTTCAAACATGCATGAGTTTTTGTCGAGTTTCTTCACTCTTCACCGGTCACAATAAAATGTGTGGTTTGGTTATTTTAATGATTTCCTAGCCAGCCAGCCAGCCAAGTTGGCCAGATTTTGTGATTTTGCCGACCAGGGTTGAGACGGCATGTAAACGATTTGCTAATCAAAAGAATGTTTGGCGGAAATATCTTTTGTTTGATGAGCTAAACTTTTGAACAATTCAGTCAGAGTCAGAGTCGGAGTCAGAAGGAAGAGAATCTTGAAATTTCTATCATCTTCTACTACTGTACATGTATTAGATAGACTTCAGACATCAGGCCCTACTCCCAAGTCGTCCTAAAGTTTAGTGGAGGACACGTAGTAAAACATAGAGTTTGGCTGCTAGAATTTTGTTCGGAATTCGGATAGGAATTGAGAATGACTATGACTCGGAAGGGAGAGAAGAAGCAGAAGAAGAAGTAGAAGACGATTAGTTGGTTTGGTCTGGTCTGGTCTTCTCTTGTGCTCCGAACAAAAGAGTGACTAAACTCTCATTTGTTCAAATGAAGTTTTCAATGATGATCAAAAGTTGTTTGAGAAGGAATTATTAGAGCTGAAGGATGTCAATCTGGCTAATGATCGAGTTGTGATGTGAAGTGAGAGAGAGGAGTGTTGTTTGATATTACCCAAGGACTTTAATGTTTCCTGCCTTTCTCCCGGATTGTTTCAAGGCGGACAGTGGGTAGTAGTAGGATTTTAGGACGCGGTCTGCAGAAAGAGAGCGAGAAAATACCCGGGTAGTTCTGAAGACAGAATGCCCGGCTATTTTCTAGTCGGGCAAATTCAAGAATAGATGGAGATGGATACGTAGGCATGTATGTGGAGTTCGGAGTGGTGTGGTGTGATGTTGTGGAGAGTTTTGAGCAAATGACGCGTGATTGTGGTGTTTGTGGTCCAAGTTGAAGCTTCTGTGGCCGCAGCAGCATATGGTGCAAATGAGAGTTGAGCTTTTTGCTCCAAACACCCGCCGCGCTTTCTCATTAATGATTCTCTCTCGCAAAACCCAAGGACTTTACTCACTCCCTACTCAAACTCACAAAAACTAAAACTACCCCTTGGCTCCAAAGCTACCCGGATTCGGGTAGAATTTGGAATCTCAAGAGGCAATCCCACACCGCACAAACACAATTCAACCAATCTACCTTCCGTTTCTTTGCAAAATTACAGAGCAAATCTTATAGCAAGGTTCACTAATAAAGCAGCGTGGGAATCCGCGATACTCAAGAATTGGCAAATTTGAGATCTATTGAATAAAGTTGCAATGAATTCCGACGAAAATATCTCGAAAATCCGGCATTCGATTCCGATTTCGAAACTTAATCACGGCAATCAGCTCAGCAATTCATGATTGATTGAATGGTCGAAACGTGAAAAATTTGATCAAAAGTTTTTGCACCTAAGCCTCAACAATTTCCCATTACCATTTCATTGATTTGAGATTGAGATTTTTCAATTTTATTGCACTGTCATAAATCCAATTAGAGTTGATTGCCCTGCACTTCCAGTCGTCAAGCCAAGACTTATCAGATCACTATTAAATTCTAATTATTGATTCAATCGCTTTGACCAGAGCACAAAGAAAAGCCCAAATTCTAAGTAATTTTACAGCGAGGTGTGCGTATCAGCACTCAGATTGACCAATGAACACGACTTTCTCAACTCATTAGTAACATAAACACTCCACGAGACGACGACGACACCACGGACCTATTATGGACATCACCATCACCATCGCCAGATCAGATCAGATTCAAAATTCAATAGAATATTAATCGCTAAGCTTTCGCAAGTCTCAACTTGCAACGCAACACTTGTCAGATCATTGGCTCAATTTGAATTGAATTCATGCACGAACTGACTAAATTTTTTTTTGACTCTCAGTCACTTCAGATGAAAACAACTTGTAAGGATGAGCTGAGCAGCAATAACAAGACAAGAGTCTATTCAATTCAATTCAATTCTTCAATTCTACGGCTTCTTTTTTGTTTTGTTCTGTTCGTTCGTCACTTTAAAAGAATTCAAAATGAATCAAGAGAGGATTCGTGCGCTTACACGCTGTCGGTTGTCACCACTTTTGTTGTAATGAGTTGTGTAATGTGACGTGTAGAAATATTATGATTCAATTCAAAGAAGTCCAAGTCTTTTTTTTTTGGCTTGGCTTCGGCCCTCGCTTGTCATCCTCGTCGTCCCAAGCTTATCGATCCTGAATGACACGTTGTAAAATTTCTCATTTAGTTTGGCTAATGAATTAATTCGTGGTTGACTTGCTCCTGCCTGCCAGCCTGCCTGCCTGCCTGCACTTGTCGGACACAAAATATCCTCTTGATCATAGTCACTACATGCATGCATTCACATTCTTCTCTGTTCATTTTATTCAATCCTAAGCCTGAGCTTGAAAAATAACCAAAAACCGACCGACGACCGACTGACTACCGTACCCGTCGAAATATGGACGACGCGGTTGACCATAAGTTTGGATAATTAATCAAAATCCATTCATACACTTGAGCTCAACATGAATACACGCTGTACACTCATCTTCAAAGCTGTCCAGCTATGCTTTACTGCAAGTACATGCACATGCATGCATAACTTGGTGCTGACAACTTTTCAAAGTTATCAAGTGTTATCGAGTTTGGCTAATGAAATAACGTACGACGTACACACACACAAGAGTGAGAACGCGAGAGAATCGCTAGCTGAAGCGCGGCTGGGAAGAAAGTCGACATCATTTCGACGACCACGAAACGGTTATCCGATCGGCAATAGGCGATGTAAGTTAAGTGGTGTTGGTTTCCACTCAACTCAAGTCATGGGCCGGGCCTTGTTGTTGTGGTGTCTCGGCGTGAACTGAATTCTGATGAGTGACTCAACTCAACTCAACTCAACTCAACTAGACTCTTTCTTCTTCTTCGTCTTGAGCTGAGAGTTCTACACTTTTACTCTTCAAGATGAGCTAGCTGCTGAGAGCTTTACTTTGGAACAAGTAGTAGAGAGAGAGAGCAAGAAGGAAAAAAACTTATGTATTTGAGAATTCATCAAATCTCAATAAATGAGGAAATCATATCCAGCCCTCCAAGTGTTGGACGGAATAACTATACCGATCAACACGATTGGTCATGGCATTTTTCAAATTCAAACAAACCCATATATTTCGATCCTGACTCAATTTTTGATGTCTCGCCTGGCCAAAGTTCCGTGTGCGTCCCAACTGACATACTTTTCTCTGAATTTCTCAAACAATAAGCTTTCCATTCAGAATAAACTGAAACAATGCCAAATTCGGAGCGTTTGGA
>JAQGCM010000315.1:0-28508 GCA_034699705.1 Hymenaphorura dentifera | reverse complement strand
ACCCTATCTGCTAGTGGCACTGAGTCTGTAATTTTTCACAAACCTAAATTCAAAAATGTTTTCTTAAATAATAAATAGCTTGCAACTTTTTTAGACTTACGGGTAGCACTTAAGCTAGCTTGAGTATCATTGTCTATTTCTGGCTCTTCGTCAGGTGCCTGAACTTCACGTCTGGTGTCTGAACTTGAACTCCTCGTGTCTGACTGAAGTTCATTTTGTTCGTTTTGCGCTGATTTGTCGATTGGTCCAACTTGTGAACTCAATGAGATGTATGGGACGTGGATGTTGGTCTTTTGTCCCCAAATTTCCTCATAGTCGTCGAAGTTAGGATATTTCGTTTTCATAAGATCTGGGAACATATTTATTGTGAGAAAAGCTAATTTTAATTTGAATGACCGGGACGACACTAAATTATTACCTTGGAATGATTCATTTCCATCAGTTTCCTTAATTCCTTGTCCGGTCTGACTCCTCCATTTAATCGCCTCTTTGTAATTGCTGAGGAGATGCCTGACCTTGTTTTTCACCAGTACGTGTGTGCATCCTGACAGCCCGAGTTTCTGAATTAATCGTGTGTAGTACCGTTGTGAGTTTGGTTTCTGAAATTGTAAAATCGAAGAGCACTTTAGTTGTTGCACGAATAAGTAGTTGAATCCCACTTGTTGTGGAAGATTGGAAGGCTTAAAATTGAATTACACCAACCTCAATACCATGGTTATTTTTGACCGAATCCTTCAAGTAATTCAGAATATTCCGCGTCTCCTCCTTTGTCCATTTCCGGTAAAGTGCGGTTTGCTTAATTTTTCCACTCTCATTCTCACTTTTGATTTCACCTTTGCGACGTTTTCTAGTTTGTTTAACTTTCACCATATTCTTGCCCGTGAAATTCGCTCCACTTGACGTTGCACTTGGTTGGTTGGTTTCCACCTTTACTTTCTTTCTGCTTTCATTTGGCATCTCCAAAAGTCAAATGAAATTAACTGCACACTACACCAAATGTTTCAATTGTTGTGATATCACATTAATATCATTAATATCACATTAATATCACATTAATATCTATTAATTACGAAATCTACAAAATATAAATTTTTTGTTGAAAAGTCGATTGAAACTGACAAAGAAGTTTTGCGAATTCAAATTGCGGAGCAAAAAACAAGCCCTTGACCTGCGCAATTTTCTGTCGAGGCAAAAACCCGCGCAATTTGATCTGATTGGCTAACTCAAGAAATTAGGGCGGAGCTATAAATAAAAATTGCGAGCTCGAGCAAAATTATTTTGCGAGGTCATTTGCGAGGTCATATTGCGAGCTCGGGTTTACCACTGGTATATTTAATTAAATTGCACTTGTTCAAGTTTAATTATTTATTTCAGTGACAATAGTACGTAGTTTGATAGACAAAGCGTTTCCAGTATAAGTGAGCTTATCCAATAACAGGTTTTTAATTTCCAATGCATACAGCGTCCCCCAAAATGATGTAGACCACATTGCAGGCTAGTCGAAATTTAACGGATTTAACGATTTTGGTCGGGTTAGTTTTCATATTCAACCTGAGTCCTAGCCAATAAGATGAAACAAATTATTGCAACAAATTTCGATCCAGGGGTGGGGTGCCCCATGGCGGAAAAATTGTATTTTGCACAATTTTAACAGAGCGACAAATGGACCTCACCATTCGATTCACTATGACCACGTTGTTATTTTACAGTCAAACAATGGATCGACGAGGTCAACAATAGCGAATTAGCGTAACTCCAATGAACTTTCAGCAAGCTTGCCGTTAGAGAGTTATAGCCGTTGATTACTATGACTGCGCTAATTCGCCGTAGTTAACCTCGTCGATCCATTGTTGGACTGCAAAAAAATGACAACACTGCTGTTATGATAAATCAAATGTTGATGGCTATGTTAACTTTATGCAAAAAAAAATCATTTTCCCCTTTGGGAGGAAATTCCCTAAACAAATTTTTTGTATTTGATTTGCACAAGCCTGCAAACGGGTCTACATCATTTTGGAACACGCTGTATAATTTAGACTCACTTTCATTTAGTCAATTCACTTACAAGAACAAAATCTTTATTCGGTATCACAAGGCATGAAAACGACTCTTTTGCTCGTGGACTGGTCTGCAGAATTATGCTAATGTGACGACTTATATTAGGATAATGTAGATGACCATGAATTTATCATGGGATTTGATGCAGTCAGTGCAGCAGCACAGTTGATGCCCGTGACGCCTGTTTATTTTATGCAATTATGTAAAGCTTGGTTGCGATAAATAAGTTGAAAATTGTTCAGTCTTGCGACAACAACGGCAGTACAAATACAAGTAGCAGTTCTTCACAGCCTTACATGCAGCGATTTCACAGCTCATCCCATTAAATAAAAGAGTGACGGCCAAAGTAGCCCTCAAGAAATTCAAATGACGGCGCAATTAAATAACAAGTCAAATTTAGAAAGCAAACAAAAACAGATAGTCCATTCGTGTGTTTTCGTCATTTACAATTTCAAAGTAGCTAACGACTGATTGTATTTAAATATAAAGTTAACACTATGCCTTCACTCACCAGTCCACTACGATCCATTCTACACATTTTCATTTTAGTTAGCTTAGTAGAATCCTTCCATTTCTCACCAGGGCAACAGTCGGCTCCACCACAAACTAGGTAACCACACGGCTCAGATTTGGAATTTTCTCTCGACTCTTAATCAATTATGTATTTTTAATCAACTCAGTCCAGCAGGAACTTACACATCCTATATAATTGGTCCAGTTTGCAAACCTTGGGGAGAAATCCAATCTCCCACAACTGAAGAACAAGTGCGAGTAATTGTGTTGGATGCCATTGCGACAAATAAAAGGGTGAAAGCTTTTGGAAGCCGACATTCGAGGACTGACATAATCTGCACAGATGGAATAGCGATCGACATGAGTTCATTCAAAGGGGTCAGAATGAACCCGGATAATTCAGTGACGTCAGCTGCAGGCGTAACGATAAGGGAATTAGGGGCATTTCTTCACGCTAGTAATCGAACACTTCAAATGACGCCAGCTTATGGAGACATTACGGTCGGAGGGGCTCTGGGCACCGGAGCTCATGGTTCATCCCTTAAGCACGAGTCCAGTCTCTCTGGTCAAGCCATCGGATTCAAACTTGTGGACGGATTCGGTGAAATCAAAGAGATCACCGATCAAGAACAACTGAAATCATTTAGAGTCCACTTGGGGTTGCTCGGTGTGATCTTAGAAGTTACTTTTGAAACTGTTCCTGATTTCAAAATCACAATTCACAATTATGAGACCTCTGATGAAATCTTGACCAACGGTGTCTGGGAATCTTGGACGAGAGCAGCTGACTTTTTTAATTTCTATTGGTATCCTTCAACCAACACTGTGATAGTGGCGAACGGGACATTCGTTCCACTCAGCACACCTGGTGATTGTTGGACCAATGCTATTGTGCCCTCGAGCACTGCCCGCTTCAACTCTTACGCTGTCCCTGGAACAGAATTTGCGCAATCCATCAACTCAGATTTTGGAATGAGCGTCTCGGAAAGATATTTACAAAAGTCTCTTACCCAGCCTGTGCCTGATTTTATTCCAATTTACACTGACGATGGGGTGACGTTGAAGAACCCTGGGACAGGGTATGCCTACTTAATGATGGCCACCGTTTGTGGCAACGATTGTCCTTGGCTCCACCATCCAAACAATTTTTTATGGTCGGACAATGAGCTTTGCGTCGACGTGAAGGATATGGCTTCGTTTATCAGGACGGTGAAGGACATTCTGAGAAAAACGCCAGGGTCGTTTCCATTACATGGAATTTGGCTTCGCTTTAGCAAAGAGTCGACCAGTCACATGTCAACGGCCTTCGGAAGGGACACAGTTCATTTCGAATGGTTGCCACTCCAACGCAGAAATCCATATGATCACCAAATGGTGGGACTGGCAGCTTACCAAGTTATGATGCAAGCATTGGTAAGGAATATTTTTAAAGATATACCTTGAGACTTAAGGTATTAAAAATGTGATGAAATATCTTTTGTTCAAGGCAATCATGTATGACGGTCGCTCACATTGGGGAAAATCCGGACCGCATTACCACAGTAGACATATGATTCTGCGTAAACTCAATCCAGAAAGTCGAAAATCTTTCATTTCTCAAATGCAAGTCGTGGATCCGAATCAAGTGTTTTTAAATAGTTTTGGAGAACGATTGCTCAACGTTTCTGAAAAAATTGACGGTGATCCAAAGACAAAGCATTGTGCACTTCTTGATAATTGTGTTTGCAGTGTGGACAGTGATTGTGCAAGAGGTCAACTTTGCGGAACGATAGCCGGCTACCCAAATTTTAGAGCTTGCAAGAACACTCACTTTCTTACATTTAGTCTTACTAAGCTCGTAATACCTTCATTTAGGAATGTAGGATTGTTTCCTGGATTTGATTGGCTTGCATGTGGCAGATGAGCGGCCATTGAAGGAGTCTACGAGACAATAAGACCTAATAGCAATATATTAAATTCATAAAATTCTGTACTGAATATGAACTAAATTCTTTTGCTAACTATTAGCAATTTCAGTCTGATAAAATTGTGAGTGTGATTAATAGCATACTCGTGATTTCCCCAATAATATTCTTTTCTACTACTATGAAACAGTCTTGAGGTATGGAATTCAACAGTTCTGAAAAGAGGGGTTCACTAAAATACGATGGCCATAGACTATTGAATAGTCAAGGAATTTTTGTTGATTTCAGCTTGAAAGGCTTGGACATTTTTCAGTGTTTCAAAATATAGCTGACATTCCTATACAGAATTTGTGACAAATTCTGATTAATTCTTAATACAGACTCCTTTACCAAGAGTTGGGTTTTTAAGTATAATTTTCAATCACATATTATACTACATTAACTTCGATATACAAAAAGGTCCACATTTCGCAAGCAAAACTTAGCAGTCATATTCTATCATTGACATTACAAATCCCGAAGTTGTTGAAATTGATTACCAAATAAGCACTTAAAATAATCGTCGCTCAATTTTTTTCCATGCCGATGCAATTTAGATATCTACCTACCCATAAATAGGTAGGTAGTGCTCATTTTGATTCGTTTTAAATATATTAGCCAAACCTTCGAGCTAAGTTTTGCGGTATCCAATTTCATAATACGGTAATTCTTTCCGTAATTATACGTTTGAATAGCAAAATAAAGTCCACATTCTAACGTAAGTATATCTAATTGTGGGCATATTCCATCGTATCATAAAAATCTGAAAGTTGCTCAAATCCAAACATTGGAAATGACAGCAACACATCTAATTAACTAACGTGCGTCTTGCCCATCTTGTACGTCGTACTCGCATCGTACTTTGAAATTATATTTTGGACTTGATTGCTCATTAAATACCACCGTATATTACGCAACTGAAGTTATCTGGTTTACTCTGTCAAACATTATATGTACGAAAACTACTCAAATTGATTACCTAATAACGACTTGAAACATTTGTTGCATAAATTCTCCCGCTGTAATTTCAAATTAGAATAGCGGACAGACACGCCCATTGAGAAATGGTGATTAGTTGGATTCGTTTTCAATATATACAGTAGCCGTGAATATTTATTACCAAATACCATTCAAAATAATCGTCGCTACAAATTTTCTATTTGCCGGTTCAATTAATTATACAGGCGAAATAGTTGAATTAAGCTTAAACGTACTGAAGTAGCTAAGCCTTCGAATTTAGTTGCCAGTATCTGGAATCAGTTCCTCAATTTCTGTAATTACACACTTGGGAACGTAAAGAACATCCACGTTCAGTAAATGTAATGTTCTTTGCTGGCTGTATTCTATGGTATCAGAAGATTCTTAAAGTTGCTGAAATCCTCTCTAATGACACCGTATGAAATTGTATGAAACTAAACAGCGGATCCAATGGTATCTTTAGTTTGATTCTAGTCGTCCAGCTACATTCATTTAAAGTATCGTCGCTTTCTAGCTAGATATAAAGATATAGTAGATTCAACATCGAAGCAATGTTGACTTTACTTGAAATCAGAATTTTAAGAAAACTTCTTACATTCTGTTGTAAGTTAGGAATATGTCCGTTCGACATGACTTCAGCTCAGCCGCCAATATTAAAGAAAACCAATTCTAAACGAAAAATCATTTACAATTACATCACAACAATTCTCACAAATTCATACATGCTTTACGCACTCGTCAGATTCTTGAAAACGTTGAGGTTGCACACAATACCTTTCATAGCTTTTCATGCAACCATGGTTTCTTTTCACATTTCTGTTGTCATCTGCATCATGTCCATTTGGTTTTATGGCAATGGCATGCTCGGCATTCTCACAGCAACGACGTCCCTCAACTTCAAATTTGGTAAATATCACCATATAGGGCACATGGAATTTTAATCAAATTTCAATTGGAGTAATTGAATGAACCCTTGCAAACTTCCAGGACGAGAATACCTTCATACCCAATTTGCAAGTTCAAAACTTCGGGAGAAAATATTTTTGATCTTCATGAGTGTGGTCGCAACATTCCCAGCAATATCTGCAGCATGCTTTACGGCATTTCCACAACACCCTGTCTACTTGTACTCTTCCGTTGCGACAACATTTCCCTTACCACTTGCATATGCATTCTGCTTTCTGCTAGAACTATTCTGGGCTTTTAACACGACTTGCCTTGCATACTTTATTGTACTGGTGCCGTACACATTCATATTTACAATCAGGTTTTGGCTTAGGTATACTGAAACATAAATTTCAATTTTCACGCAAAATTAATTGCACTAAAAAGTAGTGCTAAATAAAGATGTTGTCTCTGGTATTTGCAGAATATTGAATGATGTCGAAGTGAATCTAACTCTGTACGAGCGGATCCATGTGTACCGAACACTTTACATTACCTCCACCATTTGGAACACCAATATGGCAAAGCTTTTCATTGCCGGAAACAAATTTAATGTTGGGTTTATATTTATAGGGTCATTGTTCTCCATTATCCGGCTCCTCACTTCACTAAACTTCAACATTTCCTCACTCATGCTCGTCGTTGGTTGTACAGGTTTAATATTATTGGTTACGGTGATCAATATCATGAGCAAAATAAATGCTTCGGCCTCTCAATTCCAAAGAGAGGCATGTAGCAGATCGCTCAGCACGGAGGAGGCACATGCGAACTTTTCCCGTAAGAACGGATATGATTTACGAGTTAGTCGAGGGCTTGCTCCCTTACGGTGTCAGATAGGCAGCTTCTATCACATTGATCAGAGCGCTGGACTCGTCTTGATTGACTGGCTTCTAAACGGGACAATGTTCTTGCTGATCAACTATTGAACACGTACCAGTTTAGTAAATTATAATTTAGTTTGTAAAAATGATATTATAAATAAAAAAATAATGATATGAGAATTATGAAAATTATGCACTCATGGCAAAGCCGTAATTATAATTTGATTTCGAGAATATTTTTTTTTCTAAGAATGAGACAAGCATTCACATTTAGTGGACGTGTTCTTTGAATTTTTTTAATAGCCACCGTCAGCAAGGCATGGCCTCCTAATGCTTGTGCCAATGAATGTGACGCAACAATGGCAATCACAACACCCCAGCCCAATTTACTTGGTTGGGTGTGTTGGGTTCGAAGAACTGAAAATCGAAATTTGCACCACTTTTCAAATTCACATTTGTTCGAGTAAAAGTTTAGTGTTTTCTTCCAATTTTGTTGCGAAAATGACTGATTCCAGTCAAGATCTAATGACTGAAGCTGACCAAGATCCAACCAAGGGAAAGGGAAGCCACTTCAGCCGCTAACATTGAAGGACGACAGAGCAGTGAATAGGGCTGCCGGACTGCCATATCAAGGCCGAAACAAATTTCAAATACGGTTGCATCACAATCAATCACAAAAATGCATAGATGTTTTACGAGATTACCAGGTGCTGTATGAAGTTCAAGGTGCACACCGTCACCTCCACGCATCCAGCACTGCTTTACACATTTCAGCCACTATCCAAGTCATGTGCCGCACCGCCACCACCGCCTCCAAGCAATATATAACTCAATAAGGTTGTGCAAACATCTAGGTCGAGGTAACACCTCCAAATGTTTGACTGTAGTTGCTCTTAGCAATGTCAATTAGCATTGAGCATGCATAATAAATTATTGCTATGACAGTCATGTGTAGTCCTCTCCACTGCAGTCACTAGCAAATCTAAACGTACTTCAATAAGTGAAAGTCAGCGCGCTACTTTCCAACTAGCAGGATTGTTTTATAACGAGACTTATGAGCGATGGGTGAAGGTGCGACCTACTTCTGGAAATTCATCTCATGCGTCAATCCAATTGTCAAGAGACGAATGTAGAGTCTCCACAATCTCCAATTTAGGAAGGAAATCTAAGCTACTAGAAATATTTGGACCTTTAAGGCCTCAAATTGGAAACAGCTGCTTCAGTTTTCAGGTGGAAACTGTTCAGTGGTGAGAGCTCTTGTAGACCACATCCTCGTCTACAGGTGATGATAGGAAATATGTTCCAAGTGCTAATCTCGTTCTACCTGGGCCTTGTCAATTCGGCCATTACAACACATGAGAATCATATTCAAGTCGAAATGCAGGAAACTTTGCTGCCGCTATTTGATAAGCCCACAATAATGAAATTTGACATTGTATTCCTGTATGAACGTCAAAGAAGTACGTCGGGTGTGTGCTACATACATGTACATACATGCACAGATGGCAGTTGTTGGGCTTCATAGCCAGGTATTTAGCTCTTGCCACAGAACTAATATTTATTTCTGTCTACAGATGAACAGCGGAATAGTTCCAAAGCAGCAACATCTAAATCTCAATTGTGGAAGTCCGACCTTCTCCAAACGCACCAGCTTCTACGACTAGGAGCCCAATGCAGTTGCCAGGATTTGAGTCAGTTGAAGCCAATTCTCAGAAAATTTAAAGAGGAGCAGGACATGCTCGTTCGACAAGATGACGTGTCAGGCAAATACGGATGGAATAGTGATGGTCGCAACGTGAGTCAAGCTCTCATATTTGCCGGGACCAACGTAGAACAGACATTAGAAGCATTGATGGAGGTACGTGTTCGTTTGCTCTCTGAATTCCTAGGTAATTTTTTGTCCTACCGAATTTCAAATGTAATTGCATAGGTTGACAAGGCGTTACGAAATACTACTGGTTGGGCTCAACCTTACTTTATTATCTTGTGGCCTGAGACGTCTAATTCTACCGACAACAACAGCGTTTTCAACGGCAACATTCGATCTGTGGACTGGATCAATGGCTTAAAATTTCATTTGCAAACAAATGTCTATATAGTGGTGAACAGTTGGTCCAAACGGGAACAGCCTGAGGTCATGTTTTTTGAATTCTACAGGAATCGTGAGCGTACTGTGGGTTTGTTCTTCCATGCCCAAAAACCATTCAATTTACTAGAAGATCCATTCTTCCAATCGATGGCTACGCGTAGGGCAAATTTTCACGGGGCTCCAGTCAACGGGGCAGTTGTGGTGAGCTAGTCTGCTTACATTTTTGAGTTTGGAAATTGTTTGATAACCATCTTAGAATATCCTTTGATTACTTTATTGATATAGTTTTGTTGGATTAGAACGACAGCTTCATTCGGTATCCGTTCATCGTGAATGCAACACTAGAGGATGGGGTGTTCCGATTGCATGGGGGATACTCAAAGTATGTCTTTGATGACTTGAGTGTGCTGCTGAACTTCAGGTGAACTTACAGATAGATTCCAGAATTGTTAATTCTGGTGTTTTTTTATAGTAAAAGTGGCATTGTTGGCATTTTTGGCTGCCAGATGACAGAAATGCCAAAATTGCTACTGTCTTGGCAGCCCTGTGCCTTCCCTGACCAATTTAGGAATGGTCAAGTATCTAATCTATTAAGATCGGATGTATTAATCTCTCTCGAGGGAGATTAATTTGAAGTTAACCTTCACTTAGTAAGTCAGTAAGTGAAGTTAACATTCACTTAGTAACCAAATATGAATTGAATTTATTTTGAGTCCGAAGTTGTTTGTTTTGGTTGTGATGCAAATGCAATGCTTTTTGTTGGCGGAAATATGCTATGCCATGCAACAATGCAATCAGACCGTCGTGGGCTTGGTAAAAGAACCCGTGCGTAGCACGGGTGAAGTGCTAGTATGTAGGTATACAGTAGTATATATAGTACATATATATTGCATATAAAATAGAAAGTTACATTCAGACCACCCTACGCATACATTGATGTGTATTATTAATACATCAAAAGTAACCTGCTGAAATCATAATTTTTAAATCTAAAACCGTTTAAATGTAATCCAAATTTTCAGGTTTTGCTTAATTGCTCATCAACATTAATCATTAGTTAATTAATTAATCATTAATTGCTAGAGGGCCGGGATTGGTGGCGTTCGACTCCCCTTCCGAGACGCTACAAAACGTCTGGATGCGATTTTTGAAATTTTGCAAAATTTTGAAAATCGGTAGCTATGCTATATATCATGTGGTTGCTATACTATATATCGTGTATATATGCTATATGCTATACACATTATATGATATGTGACTTGATATAATGAGAGATAAGATAAGTTCAAATACTCAAAAATGTTAAACAATTTCAAAATAATTTCAAAAAATTTCAAAAAAATTCCATAAAAATTCCAAAAAAATTCCAAAATAATTCCAAAAAATTTCAAAAAAATTCCAAAAAAAATTCCAATAAAATTCCAAAAAAATTTAAAAAAATTCCATAAAAATTCCAAAAATATTTCAAAAAATGTCGAAAAAATTTAAAAATTTCAAAATAATTTCAAAAAATTTCCAAAACAATATCGAAAAAATTCCAAAAAAATTTCAAAAAAATTCTAAAAAAATTCCAAAAATTTTTTAAAAAATTTCAAAAAAAATCCAAAAAAATTTCAAAAAAATGTCGAGAAAATGTCGAAATAATTTCTAAAAAATTTCAAAAATTCCAAAGAAACAGTAAGATAGATCGTGGTTAGTTACTCTTTTTAATGTAATGTGCACGGCCAACATACACATTTACCGCCAATATGTAGGTTAGTGAGAAAGCATAACAAAACGGTGCAGAGCATAACCTAGAGAGCGGAGCGGATGAAGATTCATTCTGTGCTGCTGTAATTAAAACATTAAATTGTCAACCGTCGTCAAGAAAGTAATAAAGTTCTCTAGTCTTGTTCGTACCAGTTTTCCAGTCTCCTTATTTCCCACGTTACGAGAACGAGGCACGGGCTAGACCGGCTGCATGATATTTCTGGACGACATTGCATCACATTTCCTACGCAACTCGAAAGCATGCATGGCCTTCAGCCCAACTTATTTGCTTGCGCATTATATTGACATAATATCCTGCACACAGTAATTGCCCACCTTCTCTGAACAAAGAAAAACAGACGATGGAAAAGGCCCAACCCAGTTTTATTCATGGTAACTTGTGTGTCGCACTTTGTGAGTTCCATTTAATTTGCATAATTTTTTTTACTGATTGTGCCGTCGCCTAAACTGGTTCCATTTAATCGACTCTAAAAATTGTGGTTTACCAAAATAATTAAGTTTTATTAGAGTTAGTTGGATTTCAGAGTTGCCTGTCAGTGTGTTTAGAAGAAAGAGTTCAAGAATGAATCCAAACATCAAGAAACTATTCGACATTGCTTCCAAATCACAGCGCCGAATCATCGGAGTCAATTGCGGAACTTCGCTTGATGGCCTTGACATTGCCCTCTGCACTTTCATCGGAGCTGGTCTTGCAACGAAAGTAAAGATGACCCATTTTGAAACGATGGACTATTCAGATGCAGTCAAAACCGAAATCCGCAAAGTGTTTGCAAGGCCTCAAATTGCGTTTGAAGACCTGTGTGTGCTCAACGCCTGGATCGGAAGTTTGAACGGGGCAATGGTTCTCGAATGTTTGAAAAAATGGGAGATTGAATCGGCAGATGTCGACGTCATCGCCTCCCACGGCCAAACAGTTTTCCACGCGCCAAAATCATACCATTGTCGTCCTGGATTTGAAAATTCGACCCTTCAAATAGGTGATGGAGACCATATCGCCTTTAAAACGGGAATTGTCACCATTTCGGATTTCAGACAGAAACACGTCGCCGCTGGCGGAGAAGGGGCTCCTCTGGCGGTTTATTCTGACTTTGTCCTCTTTGCAAAAGAGGAGGAGCATCGGATTCTTCTAAACATTGGCGGAATTGCCAACTTTGCTTATTTGCCGGGCATTGCGACGATGGGACTGATGGAAACTGATACGGGGCCAGGAAATACACTCATCGACGCTTTCTGCCGTCTCCACTTTAATCGACCTTTCGACAAGGATGGAGAAATTGCTGGAAGAGGGTCAATTCACGCAGGACTGCTATGCGAACTCAAATTGAACGATTTCTTTCGAAAACCGTTCCCGAAAACAACGGGACCGGAGCTATTTAGCGTAGACCTTGTGGTTCAAAGCATGGAGCGGAGTGGAGTCAGCGTGGAAGATGGAACCATTCGTCCGGAAGATTTGATCGCAACATTGACGCGATTCACAGCCGAAACTATCGCTGCAGCGATCAGAGCTTGTATTTCTGAGAAACGTCAAGGTCAAGTCCCGCTCTACATTTACTCAAGCGGCGGTGGAAATCATAACAAGGTACTCATGAAACAATTGCGACAACTTCTACCCGAGGCAGTGATTCAAGCAACGGATGTGCTCGGAATTCCTGGAGATGCGAAGGAAGCAGTACTCTTTGCTGCTCTGGCGAATGAAGCACTTTGTGGCGATCCCAACACGTTTTCGGGGGCGGGGAAAGACTTACCCAATGTTTCAATGGGCAAAATTTCGTTTGCTAATTAAAAAAATTAATAAATATAAATATTTGCCACGAAGTTGAACCAACTGCGTTCTAAACTATTATTTTTTTTTGAAATCGAAAAAAGACGAGTAAAGAATGTTATCAAATATGCCAAAATGCGCCACACTGAAACATTAAAAATTAATTATGCACGACGTTATAAAATATCTCAAAAGTCATACCCACCAAATTTATGCTTTTGAAAATCGGATTCGTGTCGAATTCGGCGCTGGAGTAATATTATTCCCGCGGCATAAGGAAACACGATTCTTATTATATAAAATCCGGTTGCTCATGAAAGATCGATATTTTGGTACCGCCAAGATTCGATTCATCAAAGTTTGTGTTATTAGAATTCTTAATACATTTCACGGTAATCTAAATTTATATTGTTATGGGTTTTGAAAGCTCAATGGGCGAAAGTCTGAAGACTAGATAATGAAACCAATCACGAAATAATGTGCATTTTTGAAGATTTTCGAACAAACTGCCTCAAATTTTGGCAGATCTGTGATGAAGCTGAGATTTGAATTCCCCGATTCAGTCGGAACTCAGCCGTGGTTCTCTCAATTCAATCAATGCCCATCAACTGGCTCCGGTTCATTACATATAACTTCTCAGTTTATTCACTTACGTATTACACTGACTACTCGAAGTCGTCGTTAAAAGACTTTTACTTGAAGAGAAACTTTCGTTTTCCTAATGATCGAAGATTGGAGATGATTACTTATCACGTGATTCGATTGAGTGCTTGATTGATTGATCCCGATCTCTTTCTTGCTTTCTTCCTCTGTATGTACTAAACTATATTCTATTACAACCTCATCCCGAAGGATACAACCCAGGAAAGTCTGCCTTCCTGAGCCCTTACCTTTTAAGGTTAAACATAACGTAGAACCTAGAACGTAACCTGAAATCTAGAACGTAACCAAGAGCGTAACCTAGAACCTAGAACGTAACCTAGAACGTAACCTAAAACCTAGAACGTAATGTAGAACCCAGAACGTAACCTAGAACCTAACATATTAATTCATAACCTAGGTTTTACAGGGCTAAACGAGTCCGGTTACTCATATGAGGTATTGGGATGAACTTACGTACACGATTAATTTCCACGACAAAGAACGGTAATAAATTCCAAACTTGACTTTAGAGAACCAATTTTGCAAAAGGACATAAAATTTCCTTCTCAGAAAGCGGCATACCACACGTATACAGACCTGTTCAGAACAAGTGTTACACCCCAAGGTGCCCCAGACCAATTTTTGTTGAAAAAAATGCCGCGACTTTCAAACCTGTAATGGACGAACATTAATTGGCATGGATTTCGAAGTGAGACTTTAGAATTTGTTTGATCTAGAAATTGTGATTTCAACAGGCCAATTTCGATGGTTTCTCACTATTTGGGTTCCAATTAGAATATAAAATATGGTAGGTTTCCGTGCTCTTTACTTGCGAAGAAAAAAATCTGATATTCTAATCCTAACCAATTTCCCGACACTCCTTCATAATACCTGTCGCATGCGCATTTTGTGAAAATCTCACAATAAAATATGTTCTGCTTAACTACGTGTATGAATTTCAGTGCACATTTGGTGGAAGCCGACGGGTTTATTTGGTAAACCAAAATGGAAGTCGGGTTGGTGGAACTTCTGCCAAGTTTAGAGCAGGGGAGATTGACCTATTCCTTTCTTGTAATATACTAAAGCCAAAGGTAGCTCGAGTCGTGAGATTTCTTCATCCTCTTCGCAATCAACCGCAAGTCCTTAAACTTTTGCTGCAAACAATCGACGACATGAATGAAAGCATTTACATATTGTATAATTAATTTCATTTATAGCGTTGCAGTTTACTGCAAAAATCCACCACTGACGAAGAGTTCGACACTCTACTTGGACACGTTTGAGAGCCCCCTTTGGTTTGCTATAGCAGCAATAATTATGATTGTGTACGCTGCGCTAATACTTGTTCAGAAGGTGACAACGAATGGATCAGAAAATGGCAACGACACAAGTACGGCAACTGCACAAGACTGCACATTTTAGATCTCTGGTATGTTTTGCCAACAAGGTAGATATTGAATGATATTTGCAGCATGCATTCCAAGAGCTAACATTGTCAATAACGTGGAAACTACTACACTGTAGGTCGAACCGTTCGCTCTTTCAGCAGTCCGATCAAGGCCGTAATATTTGTTGCGCATTTGACTGCAACTGTGATCGTATGTGCATACACGGCTAACCTAGTCTCAGCTCTATCTGTCAGGTTATCTCCCTTGCGAAATATGGACGATTTGCTAAACAATAATATGGAATTTATACATTCCGATGACAGTGCATCATTGCCTGCCTATGCACAGGTGAGACCCTACATTCTACACAGTTAGTGTAAACTTGTTCGGATTGAATTTTTTTCTACCTGGACTTGAATCTGAATGTAGGGCCTTCAAGAATACTACCGACAGCCCTATCTGTCAGGCTGTCTCCGTTGCAGAGTATGGATGGTTTGCTAAACAACAACATGGTATTTGTACACACCGACAGCAGTGCCTCTTTACCAGCCTATGCACAGGTGAGACCCTAGTAGCAATTGGTAGTGCAAATTTTCGGAATGCAATTTTTCAAAACTGAACTATGTAGAGCCTTCAAGAACACTATGAGCACCGATTCAGACTAGGGCACCCAACTTCGAGCAATTTGCTAATCAATACGATGATGACGACCAAACGTGTTCTTCTGAGCTATGCTGAAGACATGAATCTCTATTATGGTCGGCATTCCAGCTCGCCGCAGAGATTTGCTTGTACGTTTGTGCGTCGCTTTGAAATAGAACGAGGCTTCCCTACACAGTCCGGGTTTGTAGTTCGGAAGGGCTCGCCTTACACTGAAGTTTTTAATCGAAAGTGAGGCATTCATTCCAGTACATTGTATCGGTTTGTACAATGTTTGGTTACAGCATTACAGTTACAAAAAGTTATAAAATGGGGAACGTATTTTTTCAACAGAATTATGATCCTAAAAGAGCGAGGACTAAGTCATCGATACGTGTCAACTTATGACAGGAATATGTTTCCTGTGTGCCCACCAAGACGCACTGTTCCTTTTCCAGAACCCATTGGACTACTGGAATCCAGTTATGCCTTGTTAATATTGATGAGTGGGACCACTATTGCTAGTTTGATATCCTGTGTTGAAAAGCTTAGGTTTTCTCTTAAGCGAAGAGGATTCACTATTAAAAACGGGATATTTGTGAAATAAATATTTAGACATTAAACGATTCCACAAATATTTCAAATCGCAATCTGAATGACCAGGAGTAACTCCGGGAAAGGAGTTAATGGAAGTATTTTACTTGTGCGATTGTGTCTGCAATTGTTGTTCGGATTTTAATTGTCGCCTGTGAGCAGTCATTCATTTTGATGGTTGGTTGATTGGTTGATTGTGCTTGGATTTTGTGTATGTATGTGTTCAATTTAACGTAATGTCCCCTTCATACATTTCCGTTCTACGGTCAAAAATAATACAAATGTCTTGTGACATGTGTCAGTTTTTGTCAGAATTTGACTTACCCGCAAAAAGCAATTTACTGTGTAGTGAAGGAAATGTCTTGGGTTGCATAACAATCAGTGTCAAAAGTGCATTCATACTTTACGAGATTGTAAGGTGTTGTATGAAGTTCAAGGTGCACACGTCACCTCCATGCATCAAGCACTGCTCTACGTATTTCTGTTACTATCTACGTCATGTTTATTTTGTTTTATGGAGATGGCATACTTGCCATTTTTACAGAAATGTAGCACTTACATCGTAGCTATCACATCAATTAGCGTTGATTGTGCATATTAATATTAATATGTGTGCCATGTCATACCCAGTGCACTCTATCCAAACATGAAAGCCAATATTTTCCGAGCGGCTCGGTGGTTTTATAACGAGTGAAATACACTTACCATCATAAGTCCCTACGTCAATCGAAATGTCAATACCGATTGGAGGATTTCAGCTTGTCTCCAATCTTTTTCAACTTGTCGAAGACAATCTAAGCCACAAGCACTTATTGCAGCCTTCTGGATTCAAACTTGACGCTACTGGTTCAGTTCGGGCGGAAACTGTGGAGTTGTAAGGTCTAAACTCTAGCGTTGTTTACGAAAGAAAAGAAATATGTTCAGAATGTTATTTTCCTTGTGCCTGGGCATCGCAAATTCATCTGCAGTACACGAGAACCGTATTATATTCGAAAAGTTTTAAACTTCACTTCAATTATTTGATCTGCCTACGTTGATGAAATTTGACTTTGTGGTCTTACGTGACCATCACGAAAGTAAGTCCGGTGCGATGTACATGCACAGACAGCAGTTTAACCCTTCCTTGATTTCATTGTTTCCACGACTATGTACAGATCCGCAGAAGAGTTCGAAACTGTGGATGGCAGCAATGTTCCGTATGCTTCCATCTGGAGTACAATGCAGTTGCCGGGATTTAAGCCAGCTAAATGCAATTTTTTCAAAATTTACGAAGCACCAGGAAATGCATATCGGCCTAGACCACCCGGCGGGCAATGAGTGGGCTAGTGACACTCTTGGCGAGAGTCAAGTTTTACTAATTGCCGGGACGAGTGCAGAACAGATGCTAGAAGCATTGGCCCTGGTATGTTCTTGCGCTTTACTCTATATTTATGTTCGACTTTAGTTTCATCGAAGCATTCAAATTCAAATGTATAGGTCGCAAAGGCTTTACGAAATACTACCGGATGGGCACAGCCCTACATTATATTCCTGTGGCCTGAGACGTTCAATTCAACAGACGATATTTTTAAACCCACCTCTTCCCAGAACTGGGTCAATACACGTAGATTCAAATTTCATTTGCAAACTAACGTCTACATAGTGTACAATTGGTCCAAGCGTGAGCAGCAGCAACAGATCTTCGTTTTCGATTTGCACTTTAAACAAGGATCGCCTACAATGGGATATGTTTTTTCTACCCAAAAGCAATTGAATTTACTACATGATCCATTCTTTCAATCCAAGGCAACTCGGAGGGCAAATTTTAATCTTAGCCAAGTCATTGCTACAGTTGTGGTACGCTATCTATTGTTCAGTGATGGGAAAATGTTTTATAATTTGTATAAACTTTTAATATTCTTGTTGACATCGCTTGGGGCGACGTCGATCAGAACGACAGCTACATTCGATATCCATTCATCGCGAATGCAACTGTAGGAGTTGATGGTGTTTTCCGATTGCATGGAGGATATGCAAAGTATTTCTACGAAGATATGAGCATACTACTCAACTTCAGGTAATTTTGAAAGTGGATCGATATACAAGTTCCTATGCTGTAATGATTATAAACAGTTCCTTTGCAAGGGAGTGTTGTTCAAAACTCCAAATAATTTCGGTTGACTTTTAAGTTCCAGCAACACACAGTGTAATTGGATTCAGGATTACGCTGTCCAATTTGCAATAACTCCTAATACCCATTACATGAAGAGAATTCGAAATAAGATATCTTAAGAGCATTAACTATTGTAGTGTGCATTTGGTGGAAGCCGATGGCCATATTCGAGTTAACCAGAATGGAAGCTGGGTTGGTGGAACTTCTGAAAAGTTCAAAACTGGGGAGATTGACCTATTCATCTCTGCTAATATACTGAAGCCAAAAGTAGCCCGAGTCGTAACTTTTCTTCAACCTCTTCGTAATCAACCGCAAGTCCCCCATTTTTTCTATTAATTAACTTAAAAATTTAATAGTTTTGAAATACATGAAGTACACAACTTTATTAATAGCGTCTCGGCTTACTGCAAAGTTCCTCCGCTTACGAAGAGTTCGACAATCTACGTAGACACATTTGACAGTCTACTATGGATTTCTTTAGCTGTGGTGCTTGTGATTGTATCCTTTACACTGATACTTGTTCAAAAGTTGACAACGAATAGTTCAGAAAACCAGGAGGACCAAAGTACGACAGATTCTACATTTTGGATCTCTGGTATATTTTGCCAGCAAGGTAACTATTTAAGATTGTTAGAGCTAGGGATACATTTCATACTAAAGATCGTAAGATGTTTGCAATAAATACGGAAACTATTGCAGGTCGGAATATTCGCTCGTTCAACAATCCGACCAAGGTCGTAATATTGGTTGCACATTTGACTGCAACTGTGATCGTATGTGCATACACGGCTAACCTAGTCTCAGCTCTATCTGTCAGGTTATCTCCCTTGCGAAATATGGACGATTTGCTAAACAATAATATGGAATTTATACATTCCGATGACAGTGCATCATTGCCTGCCTATGCACAGGTGAGACCCTACATTCTACACAGTTAGTGTAAACTTGTTCGGATTGAATTTTTTTTTACCTGGACTTGAATCTGAATGTAGGGCCTTCAAGAATACTACCGACACCGAATTAGACTAGGGCACCCAACTCCAGACGATCTGTTAATCAATACAATCATGACTACGAGGAGTGTCCTTCTCAGTTATGCTGAAGACATGCATCGCTACTATGGTCGGCATTCCAGGTCGCCGGAAAGATTTGCTTGTGCGTTCGTGCGTCGTTTTGAAATAGAACGGGGTTTCCCCACAAAGTCTGGATTTGTTGTTCGAAAAGGCTCGCCTTACACGGACGTTTTCAATCAAAAGTATGGCTAATGCCTGTGCTGTACATATGGTTGTTACAATAGTATTGCAGTTATAAAATATACAAAATTTTGTAATTGTGTTACTATTTTTTCAATAGAATCATGACTCTCAAAGAGCAAGGACTTAGTCATCGCTACATGTCCACTTATGACAGAAATGTACATTCAGTATGTCCACCAACGAGCTCTGTTCCGATTCCAGAACCCATTGGACTACTGGAATCAAGTTATGCCTTGCTCATATTGATCAGTGGGGCTGTCATGGCTAGTTGTATGTCTTGTTTTGAAATATTTCGATTTTCAGTTATGCGACGACGTCGGCTGACGATTAGCCGCGGAATATTTGTGAAATAAATATTGAAATTTTAAATTAACCAATCCAATCACATAAATATTTCTAGTCGCAATCAATTAAGATTTTTTATTAGTAATTATTGTACTACATGAATTCAGCTTGAAATCATGTAGTTGATTGTGACATATAGTAGATTCTTTCTTTGACACTAGGACCCGCCCAAAAATAGTATTCCCAACTACCGGAGGTGCAAAATGTATGCCTGCATTCCGGTATCTAGGAAATGGGACCAGTTTATCCGCGTGGGGAAATCCGTAATAACGAGAAAATATTTTGAAGCAAAGCCCTTTTTTTAGTCATTGGAAAAATAATTGGAAATGAGGAAATTTGTTGAGCAAATGGGGAAATTTTCCATTTAGGGCTGTAAAGAACTTTTTGGTTCCCCGCTACCCACAACAAACGGAAAATACGGACCGCCCCAAGGCCACGCCATTTTCGCTGAAAGTAACGTGCTAATTCTGGTAAATCGTGCTGCTGCGTTTCAATTCCAAAGTCAAGAGTAAAGCCGTGAGTTTAAGTGAAAAGGTATACTTTGACAAAATTTTCCAGCTCCAGATCGTGATCCTTTTCAAGCTGATGCAATGCTGGACCAACATCCCGGCTCCGGACGCTAAATTCAATTATCATTCTCTCCTAAAATTAATCCGACATTAAATTTCAATGCGTGGTTTTCACTTTGTATGTTGCAAAAAGTACTTATAAATTGCATTGTGCTTGCAACTTGCAAGTTCTTTGAATTCCAAATGTGAAAACCAAGTGCGTTGTATATGCATGCTAGGAATTATT
Organism: Hymenaphorura dentifera; assembly: GCA_034699705.1. Classification (NCBI taxonomy): domain Eukaryota; kingdom Metazoa; phylum Arthropoda; class Collembola; order Poduromorpha; family Onychiuridae; genus Hymenaphorura; species Hymenaphorura dentifera. Next base: position 7,818 of record JAQGCM010000315.1, on the reverse strand, counting down.
TTCAACGCGGCAGCCACGCAATCTACTTTATCTCGTATCAAGTTCTGCTAGTCATTTCCTTCACAAAAAATATCAAGACATTTTGAAAAACGCAACTGAACAGAACGTAATTTTACATTCTATTTCTGCCTACGAATTTTAGATTCCTGGCATGCTTTTTCCCACTACCATGAACTGGCAACCCGCGTCACGAGCGATCATTGACACGTGCTCAATTTCGTAGCTGTAGCGAGGCCCACTACACGTGCCTACTAAGCACGTGTTAAAGTTCAACGTGTTAATCCGTGTGGAGTGGTTGGACCGTGCTCATTGCTTTTTCACATTTTGAACCATTTTGAAAAACTGAGCTGAACAGGAAGGACGTGTTACATGTGCAGGGCAAGGTAAACAACAAACAAGAACGGAAATGGATTTCATAAATCTGCCAACTTTAGTAAGTGGTTTTCATAATTTTAGAAAATATTTAATTGTTTGAGGAATAATATTTTTTTTTAAACCATCCAGGTCCTCGATGCAATCTTTAAAAATCTAAACGCAAGTGAATTAAAAACTGTACGGACTACATGCCGAACTCTAAATTTCATAGTCAACCAACCCAAATATTTGAAAATTATTAAAACTCATATAAAAAATAAAGCTGAATTGGAGGACATCGTGACGAATTGCAATGAATTGGATATCCATAATGTCATTTATGATTTGGGAAGTGACCCACGTTGCAAATGTAGACTTGCCGAGACAGGAAACATAAAAAAATTCATTGAAAAATTTAAATCTACTCTGACCCATGTCAAACTCGCATCATTCTGTTTTAAACATTCTGATTTTGTAGAGATATTGAGTGAGGGAGCCCATTTGGAATCATTATCTATTTCAGATGATCTTTATTTTGATAAAATGCTGAGCGAAATTTTAAAATCAAATACCTTAGCTAATTTGAAAAAATTAAAAATTAAATTTGAACATCGAGAAACTCAACGATTTATTGAAGTATTTTTACAAAAGTGCCCGAATTTGAACCACATTCGGTTGCCAATTTGGTAAGTTTACATAAAATACAATTTATATGAATTAATTGTTGGACTACAAGTACAACTTTTTATTTTTATTTGAAGGCAAACCATACGTGACGTTGGTCAAGTTCAATATCCTGAATCATGCGAACCACTCATTAATTTCGTACAAAACAGAACAGACAAATTGACTATCGATTTTGGAGGACTGGGCTGTTCTAGGTATTTGGAAGTGATTTGGATGCACTACTTCAACCCAGCCCAAACAAATCGCCTACTTTTCCCAATCACACCGACCATTCTACTCCAATTATGTCAAAATTCTAAAGGATTAAAATTACGTAACGTTCAGCTCAGCTCCCTGCCCAATAAAACAGACCTAACGGATCTCCAAATGTCAAATTTAGATGCGTGCATTGAAAGCATTGTTATGATTCGACCCGACCAAATTTGTTACAGTCGAACATATTTCCCAACCAGAGCTGAAATTAAATTAGGAATTTGTGAGGAACAAGAATTCAAATTTGACCCCAAATTAAACATTACATCAATTCATTGTTTAGTCGAGGCAACGTTTGGGGTCAAAAATTGCGCTAAGGATTTGGAATTGGATCATTTAATGTATCAAAATTTATTTGAAAATAATCCAACCAAGTTACTTGAACTCTATATTGCTCAAGGTCTACCGATTTACGTTGGAGAAGCACTAGTTAATTTTAAGTTAGATGTTTGTCCAAAATTACCAAGTTTGAAGGCCGTGTATTTGTTTGCATGGCGTGGATTTAATGATTATAATTACACGAGATGGCAGAGGGGGAGTATGCCATGTAAGCCCAGTAACATGTTAAAGTATGAGTTTTAATTGTCAAACAAATTACAAATTTGATTTAAATTTTTGTTCAATAATCTGACTAAAAAAAAGTTGTAATTTCAAATAAAATACGAAATTGGAATGTAGTTTCTAATTTATTCTTGTGCTTTGCTTTTATTTGAACTAATTAGTAGACATGAACAAGAACTTAACACTTCATATTCCTTGCCAATATTAAAAACTCAAAAAAAAACAAGTAGTTCCATGGAACTGAATCATCAAGTGGACGAATGGTCTGGACGAATCTGACTCATGAACTCCAACTTCATTGGCACAAATAGCGCTGTGAATTTCAGGTGTTGCTGCGTGAACCGGGGCTTTGCATGTTCAAATTTACCTGCAGAGGTAAACAAATTGAAGTGAAATGTTGATCGGTCTCAATCACATTCTGCGTTTTTGGCGAAATTGGAGTACCATGACGTGCCACAGACACACCCTTTGGAGCCATGATCCAGCTCAAGTACTGGCTGAATTAAATTTTCAGTCCTCGCTAATTAAATTTATAATTTGAAGTACTAAAAAAACTCACTTGAAATCCAAATTCCTCCCTGAAATTGACATGCCACTCGCGGAAGAGTGTATTGTTTTGATCGCCAGTTCTTTTCCAAATCATATAAATTCGGTTCAATTCGCATGTCCAAATCACAGAGCTATTTTCTACCCCAAAGCTACTACTGAGTAAGAGCCTAGCCCAAAATATTTTCTACAATGTTTCGACTCGCCGTTCTCCTCTTGGTAGGTTTGGCTGCCGTTCATATTGACGGACATGGCCGTTTCATGAAGCCCCCAAATCGCTCATCCGTGTGGCGCGTTCCAGAGTTCGCCGGTCAAAATCCAGTCCCGAATTACGGTGACAATGAACTCTACTGTGGAGCAGTTCACCAAGCTGAAATTCCAGGCACAAACTGCGGAGTTTGTGGAGACGCACTTTCTCAAGCGACACCGCGTGACAATGAAATGGGAGGAAAATACGACAAAGGCATCATTACTGGAAATTATCAAGCTGGACAGGTGAGTACGATTTCGAATTTTCAAAAAACTGTCGAGTCAGCACTCGCAGTGAGTAAATTTTAATTTCGATGTTTATTGCTTTCTTATACTTAGGTGATCGATGTCGAAGTCGACCTAACAACAGCGCATTTGGGATACATGGAGTGGCGCCTTTGCGAAAGTGGCGAGACCCAGGCTTGCTTCAACCGACATGTGCTGCAACGAGCTGACGGCGGTGGGTCCAAACTTGCTGTGACTGCGACTGGATGGTACAGAACTCAGCTTCGACTCCCTGCCGGCGTCACTTGCTCTCGCTGCGTGATTCAATGGAACTACAGGGCGGGAAATGGGTGGGGCCAATGTGAGGATGGGAGCTCTGGACTGGGGTGTGGTCCTCAAGAAACGTTCCGTGGCTGCTCTGACGTTACCATCAGATAAATTAAAATGCCAACGCGTGTCAGCCTGCACAAAAAGGTTTTGACAACAGTCTGTGATACAACATACAACATACATGTTTTAATACTAGTTTTTTAACTGAAATAAAATAATAGAATTTTACATTTGAATTATTGTTTTCAAGTCGAGAGTTTTTAATAAATTAAATTGAATCGAGAACATCGAATGACAGATACTTGAGAACTCAGCTATTTTTTTTTGGAATTGTTTTCGATGCGGCCTCTGCTAAAGTTCAAGTTCCATTCTGTTCAAGTAGACAACAAATTTAATATGTTTACTTTACACCTTCGAAGTACACAGTACAAATAATTGTGTGTTTGACAGTTTAATTTTCAAGTGCACGTGATAACAACTTGATCTTGAAAGCATTTGATAGTGTCAAATTCAATCCACATAGCCATGCTTCCAATGTTTGTTTTGACTAAATTTGGTTCGCATTACTCAACGTTATGTCGGCCCATGATTGCTAAAATTGCAAAAAATATGATAATTTGTTCGTGTGATAATTTTTGCTCATATATTGGTTAAATTATACTAAATTCGCACATGGCTCCTCGTCCACTACTACACCTCAAACACTACTGCACTGTCCAGACTAAATTTTGCTCAAATTTGAGCAAAATTAAAATCATGAAATTAATAATTATTAATATCAAAACAAGTTGAAGACTTGACTTATTTAGTTTAACTTTAGTTTTTAGTTTGAGACTCAAACTTTGAGTTGATCACGTACGCACGTTTCAGTTTCAAACGCCAAAATGCAATACGCAACGCAACTAAGCAATTTATGACTGCGGTTCAAGTCATGCTAGATTTGTTGCCCAGAATTCCAGCGAAACCAATAACTTTTGTAGCCAGCACATTCATTTCTGTACAACATGAGATGAGAACTAAACATCTCAATAAACTATTCATTAGTTTTGTGCAAATAAAATCAGACAAGAGTTTCAAGTTGTCCCTAATTTCCCACAAAATTCTTGCCTGCAAATCCTATGATATGCTTTGTGATGCATTATTCTTCGGAATACGGAAGGAAGCAATCGGGTGCGGGAATTGCAGATTCTGTTTGCTAAATCCCATCAGTGATTGTCAGTCATTGTTGCAAAAACCCGATTTTGCAACATTTTTACCTCAATTTCATGTTTATTTGTGAGTAGGAACGGTAGGTTGTGTGTTGAATCTGGCGATCCGGTGCCACAAATATGTCACTTGTTTTTAGAAGCTTCTAACTTGCAATTAGTCGCAAATTCGAAAGTTCTCGCTTTGGACTTTGCCAATTGCACACTTTCTGCTGCTCAAGATTTAAAAATTCGGCTGGCTAATGTATGCTCAGCCCGTCCTGATCCTGATAATTTTCTACCTGACAAATTGGCATAAATTTCAATCTTAATGCTGCTAAATTTGAGCACGAACTAAATTTCATTGCATGATTTTCGTTTTGTGCATTGTGAAGAGTGCTTAAGGATTGCATCATGTTGAATGCGAGAATTTAGCACTTCACATTCAACTAGTACAGCCCTGCCTACTTATTAAAAGCTCAAAAACTGGTTCCATGGAATTGAATCATCAAGTGGACGAATGGCCTGGACGACTCTGACTAACGAACTCCAACTTCATGTGCACAAATCATTGCTGGAATTTCAAGTGCTGCGTGCACGTGAACAATGCAATGCCTTTACATGCTCAAATTTAGCTGAAAAGGTAAACAAATTGAAGTGTAAAGTCGAAATTCCTGTGCCTTGGTGTGCCACAGACACACCCTCCGGAGCCATGATCAAACTCGAGTACTAGTTCTCGAACTAAATTTTCAGTCCTCGCGTTTAAAATTTGTCAATGTAAGTGCGAAAAGCATACTTGAAATCCAAATCCGCTCTAAAATTGACATGCCTACTTGCTAAAGAGTGAACTATTTTGATCGGCTGTTCTTTTCCAAAGCGTACAAATTCGGTTCAATTAGCATGTCCAAATCACACAACTATTTTTATTTTGTACCCTAGAGCTTGCTGACGACAACTGACGACGGAAGTGCCCGAGGTGTACGCACAAGACCGTTTTGGCTGAAAAATTCAGAGCTGTTAGAGAAAAATATAATAAAAAATGGTAACATCTTCAGTTCTTCTGAATGCGCAAGAAAAATGCTAGCATTTTTTTTTACTTATTTTTCTCTAACGGCTCACAATTTTTGAGCTAAATCTGGCTGGTGGACCACCTCGGATACTTACCTCGTCAGTTCGATATTTTCCTCGATTGTAGTTGTGCCTAGAGATTTCAAAATTTATAGTGACCCGGCCTTCTATTCTAGAAATTTTGAGCGTCCCTTCGGCCTGCTCCCTCAAATGTGCCCTACAACATCTCCCTCAATGCAATGCAAATAAAAAACGACCAGATTTTATTTTTTAACCAACCACCAAAATATTAAACCCCATTTTATTTCTTTAACAATATAATTTTTCACCATAATTTTTAATTGAATTGCACATTTTATTTCCCACAAAGCCCAAATTTGAACATTAAATCCCCAAAATTGCATTGCTTTTTTAATTTCCCGCAAAAAAATCTATATCCTTGGCCTCACTAAACATCCTTGCCTTTAGGCCAAAGCCAGACCCTCATAACCATTCTTCGAGCAGGCATCCAACAGTTTTTGATAGTTTGGAAACCCTCCGATGTAGTTCAAGGCCTCAATAGGTTTGCCAGGAATGTTGCACCCTTGATACCAGCTCTTGGCCCCTGGAAACAGGCTCGAGCTCCACCTATCCCTCACGTCCTTCGTGTACTTGGCCTCTGCCTCGGGCGTAGGGTCTGCCCTCTGCTTGTTCTCAGCCCGCATGCGCACCAAAAGCTCGACGAGCCATTCTCCCTGGCATTCGGCGCAAGTCGGCCCGTTCGAAAAAGCACAAGGGCCCTGAGGCCCGTACGTCCAGTACATGTTTGGGAACCCGGCCGTCGTCATGCCCAAAAACGAGGACGTGCCCTCCTTCCATTTTTCTTGGAGCGTGACCCCCTCTCCGTTCGTGATTGGAATGTTCAAAATCCCGCCCGTGATCGAGTCGAAGCCCGTCGCCAAAATGAGGACGTCCACGTCGACCACGCCTTCTTTTTCGGTCCGAACCCCGGTCGGAGTGATTTCGACGATTGGGGAGCCTCCGGCCCGATCGCTGACGTCGATCAAGTCCACGTTGTCCTGGTTGTAGACCTCGTAGTAGTGCTGTTCTAGGCAAGGACGCTTGATGCCCCAGGCGTGGATTGGGGTCAAAGGGGCCAAAAGGTCACGCATTTTCGGGTTGGTCAATCGAGCACGTGTCTTCTCTGCCCAAAAGTCGTAGGCCGTGTCGTTGGCCTCCTTGTTGAACAGGATGTCCTTGTAGGTCGCGAGCCAAAATGCGAACCCGCCGCGCATGTACAGGAATTCGTAGTGGGCTCGGCGCTCTTCGGGCGTAGCGTCCAGAGCGCTCGTTTCCAGGAAATCCAGCCCTGTCACCAACCCGCCGTAAGTTTTTTTGTTGAACTCAAAAATGGCCGGGTATTCGTGCTCCTTTGGAAATTTCCAGTCCGTCGTGCCCGGATTGTCCAGGGAAACTTGTTGCATTGGGATGGCGTAGTTTGGAGTTCGCTGGTACACCGTGAGATGGCTCACGATCGGGCCGATTTCTTGGATGATTTGGACGCCTGAGGCCCCGGTCCCGATGATCGCGACTTTTTTGCCCTTGAGGTCGACTCCGCCTTCGGGCCAAGTGTTGCTGTGGTAAGTTTGACCGCGGAAAGACTCGAGTCCTGGAAATGCAGGCGTGTATCTTTTGGACGCGAAGCCGGTGCAGAGGAACAGGTGGCGAGCACGTGTTGCGAGCCCGGTGTCGGTGCGGACGAGCCAAGTGTTGGTGGCGAGGTCGAATGCGGCCGAAGTGACGCGAGTGTTGAACGAAATGTCACGGCTCAGGTTGACCTTGGCGTCCACGTGGTTGAAATAGCGTCGGATTTCTGAGAACCCGGGAAATCGTTCTTTCCAGTCGAAGCCGGAGACGAGGGCGAGCTCGGTGTACTGGTAGATCGGGACGTCAGAGTCGACGCGGGCACCCGGGTAGCAATTCAGGCGCCAAGTTCCGCCGAGCCCGTCGGCGGCTTCGTAGAGTTTGACCGAGAATCCGTTTTTGCGGAGATTGTGCAAAATGTAGACGCCGGAGAATCCGGCTCCGACGACGAGGGCGTCGAGGACGACTTGTTCCGACTCGGATGGCATGATGAGTGGCAGGGGTCAGAGGTCAAAGAATTCTGCAAAAAGGACAAAATGAAATCAAAATCAGCTACTTTCTCGAAGTGTTCAATAAATACGCGCAAATCGTGCAATTTTGAAGAAAAAAACAGCGCCGTGAACGCAAACAATATACCACAAATATTTTGCAGAAAACTGGCATAAGGGCCAGCGATACATAATTTTGGGAAAGTTTGTGTTGACCTAGCAACCGTGCAAAATTTTATAAATAAACAGTA
>JAQGCM010000314.1:0-28516 GCA_034699705.1 Hymenaphorura dentifera | reverse complement strand
AGTTCTCAAAAATGCTTGATTGATGATTAGATGGAGCTTGATTAGAATTATAGAATTAGAATTAGCGATTAGTGATTGGAATTACTTGGTGCTGATATGATTTGAATTAGAATTAGCTAATCCATAATCGCTAATCACTAATCAATTAGTGAAACTAATCAATTAGCCCATCCCTGAAGACCCCTCCACCCCATCAATTTTTATTCGAATGAGAATCCGTCTTGACTTCTGACTAATTCCTTTTCAGTATTTAACATTTCACAGGGAGAGAATTTTTTTTTGTTTGAAGTAGAAAAACGAAATGTCTCCAGCTGTGACGCCAGAGCACAGCGGAAACACAAAAAAATCGACTTTATTAGCTCCTTAATTTTTTCTGTGTTTTAATTGTCAGGATGTGGGAAATTGGGATTCGCAATTACTGTTTTTTTTATTAACGTCAGTTAAGAGAGAAAAGTACTACAAGTTTTCTTGTCCTGTCCTGTCCTGTCCAAGAATCCAATTCCGATCCTGCGGACTTTTTCCATTTGGTCGGTCGGTCCGTCCGTCGTTCGTGGCTCGTGGCTCGGGGCTCGTGGGTGTCAACTGTCAACTTCATTTCAATTTCTTGAGCCAAATTTTCGAAGAGTTGACTAGTAAGTAAAGTAGTTGGTGAAAAAGTAATTAAAGTATCGGATCGGCGACCGGCGACGGCCCTAAAATTTCACTTTGAAAAGTTGGGAGATGGAGAATGAGTGACATGATTTTGAATTGCATTGAGGGCCATTCCAGCTGAGCTGCTCCAGTTCCAGGTTCCAGTTCCAGTTCTCCAGTGCAGTGCAGTGCAGTGGTCGAGAACGGGAATGAAAAGTTGTTTAATTTGCAAATTTCAATCAAGGTGCGGCAGCGGCAGGCAGGGAGGCAGCAGGTGCTTTGGAGATTTTGCGAATTAGCTGCTGGACTAGTGCCTCAGCCCAAGTTTTGCAAATTTACGTACGTACGTAGGTTTTGTTTTAGTTTTCATTTTCATTTTAATGTCTTTTGTTGAATTGGATTGGATTGGGTCTTGAGTCCAAGTCCAAGTCTTGAAAAAGTTTTTGTGGGTTTCCAACACCTACACACACACTTCACGTCAAGTCTGTCAAAAACATGATCGAATCCAAACCGAATCCGAATATTTCGCACTGCAATCGAATTCGAATCGAATGGAATGAATGACACAAAATGAAAATGAAAATCGAGTATTTTGCACACAATCCACAAATCCACTTCTTGTCCAGTAATTGCTTTCCCTTGGCATTTTTTCCTGGAGTAACTTCAAAAGCTTTGCATTGCTTTGCTTTGCGCCAAGAATCGCTGTCAAAACCTGGACCTGGTTCGGGTCGAGACTGACTTTCTCAATCTTAGCACCGCACCGATTCGCAGATTCGCTATTTTTCGCTATTGCACTCGGAAAATCTTAACTCTGGTGACTCTGATGAGTGAGCGAGCGTAACAATCAGATCTCCAGGCAGGCAAGCACCTCTCATTCTTCTCAACTTGTGGAAATTACATTGCATGCATTCATGCGCAGGCAGGCAAGGATTCGAACCGAATTCGGGCATTTTGTTACCTTTTTATTAGCCATCTCTTATTTGAAATCGGATCAGTTTGGAGTCTGCAATTGTCAAATCGACAGCCCACTAGCTACCAGCTAGAATTTCTTCCTGGCATCCAACCCAATTGACAATCACATGTGTACTCTCATTCTCATCATTGCCGTCAATTTTGACAAAAATTCTTACCAAAGAGCCTGGCAAAATTTGGTCCAAAAATTGAACAAATTGGCAACCATCGTTAAGACTTGTTTGAAAGGCCAGTACGATCGACTTTGCAATTTTTTTGCGAAACAAACCAGCAAAAACACGTCATAGTCGTTCGTTGTCATAAATTTGGCCGATCTGTTCGGCGGCCTTTGGCTGGCATTCGGGGTGAAATGAATCATGCGTTTGGTCGACTCCGAGACATCGTTGAGGAGTGTGCCGAAGTCGGTGAGTAAAGTCCCCCGGTTCTGCCCGGTTCTTTTACTTTTTAAGTCAAGTGTGAAAGCTGTAAAGCTTAACTGATCACGCAAGATTACGATGGGACGGCGGTGATTGCAAATTGCATCGAGTCGTCCCATCATCGTCCCGATTGCAAAAAAAAAAACGCAAACGCAAGACGAAGATTTGTTCTAAGAGGAAAATGGGTTAAAATTAGTTTTGATCATTTTTTCTGAATCCAAAGTGGAAGCTGAGGCTGAGGCTGTAGCTGTGGCAGCACTTGACTCCATAAATCTATCTGTTCCACTGCACTCTTACGCATACGGGCCTACGTTCTAAATTTTCTAAATGCAGGGTTGGCCTCAATTTTTTAAAGAGCAGCAGCGAGAGCAGAGCAAAGGCTGGCTGGCTGGCTGTTAAAAGAAACTCCCCTAATTTTATGGGTTTAAACGGTTTTTAATTTTACGAGTCAGTCAAGGGCAGAGATCATGAAAGATGAAAAAGAAGAGGCGGCGGCGGCGGCGGCGACTTTAGCGCCAAGGTTCCAACGCCAATTAAATTTGACTGGAAGAGAGTCGCGAATAACTGCAAAAATATTCGCAGGATAATTTGCGGATCAATCGTGCCGTGTAGCCGTGCTGTTTTATTATGTAGCAATTTTGGTTAGCAAAACTGTTCTTGTAATCCCAGTCAGATAGATGCTCAGAGATTTTTTTTTGCAAATTTGGAAATCCGTGTAGCAAAACTGTGTGCTGAAATAAAAAATGTGCAAATTTCGTAAAAACCGTTATTCTTTCCTCAGATTTTTGTTGGAGAGTTATGAAAACAAAATGTCTTAAATTCAAAGCAGAGCACCTTTGCCTCGCAATTATCGACTGCAATGCTTTCAGGCTGAAAGCATTGCAATTGCAGTCGATCATTAGCAGTAAGTTTGAAAGTTTCAGCAGAAATTCGCAATTGTTGCTAATTGTTGTGCTGTGCTAATCAAATCACACCGAAAATTTATCTCCAGATTATCCACAGATGTAAAACTAATTGATAAAATTGATCGCATTTAAAAAATTCACCGGTTTTTTCTCATCACACTGCACTGCATTGTCGCTTGCATTAGAATTGTATGTCGAATCATCCCTGCACTTATTTTGCAAGCTGATTTGCAAAAATGCAAGAATGTTTCAATTCTTTAAGATCCTTTGAGAGCGTGTTGTGTGTCGTAGTCGTCGTCGTTGTCGTCGTGCTCTACCAGCAGCAGCCAGCCGAGCCGGGTTTCCGCGGGTATTAGCATAGCACTGCTGGTAAAAGTACAACTCCCGGGTATTTGACTGCTCACTTCCCTATTGCGAATGCAAATGCAAACTCAAATGCATTTTAAGCAAAGTTGTTCATCTCTACATAACAGAGTCTTCCTGCTCCTGTTGCTCTTTTTTTTTGCATCTTTTAAATTCTTGAGTTGAAACTGTTTGAGATTTTAGTCAGTCAGTCAGTAAGCGCCACTTGCCACTTCTTCAACTTTTTCTGCATCTCTTCTTGGTTTGCTTTCCTGCTCCCCGGTGCCGTGCGGTGCCCGGTCCCGGTCCCGACAAAAATCCCAAAAAATCATCATCACACCGAAGACCCGAACTACTCCTTGACTCCTTGACTACTTCAACTTGTTCTCTTTTCAGTTTTTACTAAGATCCCATTCAGAACGCACGGCTAGCTTAGCTTACTTAAATTTTAAGAGTTGCAATCCAACCACAGGAAGAAAAAAAACTATTTTAAGGCACATCGGTTCGGTTCGGTCGCTTCGCTCCTAGCTCTAGCTCTTTCCACATCTCCACATTACATTATTTTGCAAAACTGAGTCTGAATCTCGGAGAATCTGAATCCGAAAAATCCGAATCTTCCTTCAAGTTGTTGCTTCTTTTCCTACCCGCCTGCCTGCCTCATCTCACGCTTCCTTCCTTCCTTACATTTTTTTCGCATTCCGTTCTCTCCAATTTTGTACATACAATACAAAGAAAAAGTTAGTGCAGTGCTGGAACAACGCAAATTGTGATTGCGATTTTTTTTTGGACCAAGAGCAGCTCAAATTATTGTTCTAAAAATTGACACATACAATTCAATTGGTGCTATTTTTGCGTGGAATTTGTTTGTCGGAAATTTTTTTTTGCAAAAAAACCCGGGTGAAAATGTGAGAAATAATGAGCGGTCCCGGGTCCGGGTGGATGAAAATTGGTGGGCGGGGCGGCGGGGACGTCGTCGTTATTTGAGAGTCAGTCAGAGCCAAGGTGTAGTGTAAATATGTATCACTTTTCCGCCGTCGTCATTAGTTAAATTGTGCCCGACTCGGCGTCATAATCCTCGCTTGTGAAGATGTGTTGTTGGTCGTGGTGCTTGTCGGGCTGCTGCTGCTGGCGGGGATCATATTACGGCTATTTGTCTGGTTCGGTTTTTTCGGTGAAATGGCAAAAATAAAACCACTACCCGCGTCACTCGCCTGACACGACGACGCACATTTTGGAACGACGTTCGTCTGACATTTCGACACTTTTTTCGACGCTATTCCGACAAGTGGTGCTGCTGCTGCTGCTTAGATGTATGTGTAAATACGGCAATAATGATGAGCTGGAATCGAACTTCAAATCGTCGAATTTTTAAAAAAATTGGCAAACTTTGAGGAAAAATTTGCAAAATTTGAAAATGGAGCAGCAGCAACAAAGGAAAAGTGTGGTCCCGCCGCCGTCCAGTCGCTCCCCGTCCCTTAGCCGCAGGCCTTCCCTTAAAGAAAAAGGCTCGGGAATTTCAAAATCCAAGAAAAAAGTTGGGTCAAGTGTTAAAAAAGAGCGATGGCTTTTGACGAGAAAAACTTGGCGCTACATGACGGACGCTGTGGGCAATTTGCTGCCTGAACATGGGACTAGCAGTGGGAGCAAGGGTGGAAGTGGGGCGGGGTCTAGAAGGCCCAGCTCCGCCCTCAGTTTGACCCCAGCCTTGCCCGACCCCAGTGCTCAAGGGGGGTCTTGGGGCGGAGCTGCTGCTGCGTCAGGGTCATCGAGAGCCCGGGCAGACTCGGCTTATTGGGGAGAGGGTGGAGCTTGCAGTAGCAGTGGGCAGGACTTTGAGGGCGGGGCCTATTCTTATGAGTATGAAGGCGGCGTTGGAGGAGGAGCAAGTTCCTACGAATATTCGGCCGGGGGTGGAGGAGCCGGAGCCGAGTCCCCGCCCCAAGAAGGACTTTCCGGAGACGAACGAACGCTGGCCGAAGCAAGCCGAGGCTACGCCCGATTCGTGTCACATGACGTCATGGGACGGACCACGAGTCCGAAAGATGGGGCTGGAGCTGACTCAGGGCGACAATGTGGCCAAAGATCAAGTATTGACGACCAAAACATGCCCGAATTTATCCCAAAACTGGAGAAGAATTTCGAACAAGCTTGTAACAAAGAAAAGAAATTTTTACTTTGGACGAGGTCAAGACCCAAAGGGCTCTCCGGGCCGGCGCTCCGAGACTTGAAGCAGAAGGAGAAGGAGGCTCGGGCCGCCGGAAGTAAAAAAGGGACTGAGGAAGGGGCAGGACTTCAACGAAGTTCTTCAAAACGTTTGAGCGGCAAAGACGGTGGTGCTCCGCCGGCGCGAAATTATAGTCGTGAAAATCTGTTGGAATATTATTCTCCGGAGGAAGATCTGATGGACGATGACTATGACGAGTACGGAGAAGAGCAGGTCAGCGGCGGCGGCGGGGTCAAAGAGTCGCGACGAAAAAGTAGCGCAGCCTCGTCGATTTTATCCCTCGTCTCCGGCGGTCTTTCGTTTTTCCGCCCTCTGGGCCAAACAATTTCGTCTTTCACAACTTCGTCATCGGCCGGAGGGTCTTCCGGGGCGGGCGACATGGGCGTTTTCTCAAGAATCATGCCCGGAGGGCTCATTCGCTATTTCCGCCACGCTGGAATTCAAACGGAACCATTTCCGGAAGAAATTCTGATTCGGTTGCGACTCCAGTCGGTCCAAGAGGAACAACAACAAATGCAACAACAACAACAGCAACAACAACAGCAGCACCAGCACCAGCAGTTTCTCATTCATGGCCGCTACGGGCGGGACTCCGACCTTCCAGTCGAAGAACAACAGAGTCAACTCCACCACGTGCTCATTCCAATTGAGCGCGGTGGGGCGGCGACGTCGTCGACTATGGCGGGCATGACCAGCACAACCCAAGGTCACAGTTTGGTCGGCGCGGCGAGTCGGGACTGTTCCAGGTATTTTGCAGACTCCAAAGACAAGGACGGATCCGGGTCCGGGACAAAATCCCCGACTTCCCCCGAGCCGGGCGCAGATCAGACGGACAAAAAGTCTGAAGAGTCTGGCTACTCGTCCTCAATCAGCGACACGGTCATGCGCTATTTGCGAATGGCGCGGAAAAATTCAAAGGCAGACAACAAAGAAACAATCGACAAGTTTAAGACGGTCAACTATGACCGGTCCCTGCGCTACATCAAGTCTAAGAACGTGACGGTCGAAGAAGCCCTGGAACATGAGAAAAACAAAGCGTTGTTGGCCCAACAGAAATTGGAGGCAGCTCTGGCCGGCGGTGACCCACAACAACCGGAGCTCCCATCCCCGCCGTTGACGGCCTCCCCGCCAGTGTCCCCGCCCCTGTCGCCGCCAACTTCCCCGCCGACGACTGCCAAGCCCATTCCACCGTCAACTTTGGCGATCCCACCCGCACCCCCTGCCGTGGCCACCAAAGCTGCTCCTGCTACGAAAACTACAACCGCCAAAGTGAAGAAAGCGTCGGGAAAATCTTCCAAGAAACAGACGCCGGTGACTTCCCCGACTTCGCCACAGTCGCCGCAGGAGGTCGTCGTCGCCACCGGAGAGTCGACTCCAGGGGACACGACCACCCCTGTAATGGTGGTGGGAGCCAACGGCTTCCCCGGTCCAACTTTGACGGCAGAGTGCAGCTCAACTACGGACGCGACAGGGACGCCATCTTCCGCCAAACCACTGCCGCTAGGGGGCGCCACCTCAGAACTTCCTTCCTCGACTTCTACCGCCACTTCGCCGACTGGAATTCCAGCCCCAGCAGCGACAATGACGTCATCTTCACAGTCACAGCCAGGTTCGCAAATCGGGTCGCCCACAGCTGGAACGCCAACGACGACCATGTGGCCCTCTACCTCCTCAATTCCAGTTCCAGTTCAGCAAGCCCCGCCCCCCGCCTCCATTGGAATCCAAGCCGGAGAGTCCTTGATCCGTTTTCTCCGCAATTTCAATCCAGCCCGAAAATTTAGTGACTTTTCTTCCGCAGCTTCGTATGGGTCCTCCGAGTCGCCGCCCGTCGAGGTCACGAGCCCCCGCTACTCGATCTCAACCACGGTTCTGAGTTCCAACAGCGACAATGAGATGTACCAACAACAGCAACAGCTCCTTCGCCAAGAATTTCTCCAGCACCAACACAACAATCCAAATATTCCCGCCTACATTACTGGGACGCTGACTGGGCGCTCGAGCCTCGTCGACTCCTCTGCTTCCTACTCTGGGGCCGACTCGGGGGACTTCGAAGACCAAATCTTTGGGGCCATGGGTCAGCACAAAAGACACTCGAACACGTCTTCGATTTCGACTTCTTCGACGACAGCCTTCGCCTCAGGCCAACCGCTTTCGACTCAAGCGGCCACCACGACGGCCACAATGATCCTTAAGAAATCTTCCAGCTCTCAGCACATTCAGCCCAGCAGCTGCAGGGACCCCAAGGACCCTGCCCTCAGCACCCTCTACCTCTACCAAATCCACCCCCACCCAACAACGACCCCTAGGGGCGGACTTTCGTCCCTTTCCGTCTCTTCTACCCCAGCAACTCTGTCCCTGTCCGCACCGCACGTGAACGTGTCTTCGTCGCTCTCAGGCTCCGCCCCTTACATCACCGCCTCCAAAGGAAGTCCGTCCCCGTCAGCCTCGTCCACGAGGTCAGACTACCCGCAATATTCTCCGCGGACGACGACCATTACTCCGACCACGACGGCCGCGACGCCTTCCGGCGGCTCATCGCATCGCTCCTCTGGATTCAATTTTCTAAGTAGTTTTCGAAGTTCGACCAAAAGACATTCGTCGTCAAGTCACAGCACGAAACCTGAGAAATCGCACAGCTCAAGCAGCACTAGCATCGGCTCTTTTCTGAGGCGAACTAGTTCTGGGAGTCGAAAGCAGCCACAGCAGGCTCAGCAACCACCGACGTCTTCCCTCTCAAGCTCAGGTCCTATCCCAACTCCCAGCGTTAGTTTTAAGACAGGGCTCCTGGGTCACGGTCACGGTCACAGTCACGGTCAGGATCGCGATCGCGATCGCGATCACGGTCAAGGTCACGGTCACAGTGGTCACGCTCAGAGTAGTAGTAGTAAAAGGGACTCTTTAGGGGGGTTGGGTGATCGGGGCGATCGCGATCGCTCCTACGACAGATCTGGTTCTAAACATGTCGATTCCTCGAGAAATGTCGATTCTAGCGGCAATCCTTGTCCTTCTTCTTCTTCCTCTCTAGTCATGCAAAAGTCCAAGTCATCCTCCAGCGTTCTGCACCAATCGCAACAACAACAACAACAGCATCATCATCATGGACAAAGTTCCGGCGGCGGGTCAAGTTCCGAAAAACGCGGGAGTGCTTGCTCTGCGACCGGCGGCGGGATTCTTAGCTCACAGACTGCGGCGGCCGCCCGAGGGCTCATGTCCAAGTCGCGAATTTTCAAGTCCCGGTCTAAGAGCAATACGAGGGCAGGGAGTGGGGCCGGCGGGTCCTGCACTTGGACACCACAGGTGAGTTCGTTTGTGATTTCGTTGAAATTTAGTTTGGTTAGGTCAAAGGTCAAGTTCTTGAGCGCTCAGGGACTTGAACAATGCCCGGGTCGGGCGGGCCGGGGAATTACCTTCTAGTTCAATTCCGCGATGAAAAGAGTTCAGCGTCTTTGTGTTTTTCAAATGCCCTTTCTGTTAAGGTCGGTGCGGTGCGGGAATGCTGCAAATATGTCGTGGTGGTGGCCTAACGCCAATTGCAAATTCCTGACACGTGCACTGCCTGCACTCCAGCCTAGTCAGGCCAGGCCAAGTGCAACTTTTCCTCGGTTCCTTCCATTTTGGAGACCGACAAATAAATAAAAACATTTTTAGCATCCGATCATGTTAGACAAAGTCGGCCGACCCGACTCTGGCGAATTAGAATTTTTTTCACCCGAATTTCGGAGATTTTGACATTTGCCATTGCCAATGCCCTGGGTTGGGTGGGTGTCGTGTCACGCACGAGAGACGACGACGAGGAATTAAAAAAGTTGCACTGCAGGAGGGGCAACGGGCAAGGAATTTGGGATTGCTGGAATTTTGGAATTTGGAATCTGAGCGACGGCGGTCTGGCGTAGTTGGCGTAGGGCTTCCAATCTCAGCTCTCAATCTCATGAGAGTCTCGAATTTCGAGACTTGAGACTCGAAATTGGTCATTGCGAATATATTTGAGAGTCTCAAATCTCGAAAAACCTTGAGATGGAGACTTTCAATTTTCGAGAATTTTTGAGCTGTGTAACTCTCGAGTTGAGATTTATTGAGAGAAATAGCAAAAGTCTAAGCATTTTCCATCAAAATGTTTGCATCTTTGAACCACGAATTGAGACTTGTCGGTTAATTTTTATAAATTAATATTTGTAAGTCCCACTTTCGGAACCACGTTTGAAAAAGTGGAAGAAGAAAATAGAACCAAACTCGAAAGTAATCTGAAAATGGAGAGAGCTCAAAATGTAAAAACCGAAATTGTCGAAAAAGAAAAGAAATTCGTATGGACTGAAACTCACAAACTCACATTTGAGAATTTGCAACAAAAGTTAAATCTAGTCTTAACTACGGTACTCTGGGTGGCCCATGAAGATTGTTTTGCCGTTCTCAAATGAAAAAAGTGTGATAAAATTTTGCAAAGTCTCGAAAAATCTCAATATTTGATATAAATATTTACATCAATCTCAATTCATTCTCGAGAGTCTCAAAATATTGAATCTCAAAGTATCAGTATCATGAGAATGCCCGGAACCTAATTTTGAGAGTCTCGATACCCTCAATTTCATCACTTTCGAACTCTCACGATCCGTCTCACGAGAGTGGTAAGAACAGGTTGAGATTGGAAGCCCTAAGAGGCGGGTGGCGCCAATGCCAAGGTTTCCGGACGAATTATTTGAATTATTTGCATTTGCAAATTTGCAAATTTTTTGTTCTGCTTGGTTGCAGGGAAAGTGTAAGTGGTCGAGTGTGTCTGGGAAACAAGTGACGGTGGAGTCAACGACAGTTTTGCACTTGAGTGAGACTGAGCGGTTGACATTGCAAAAAGTAGCGCTTGCCAAACTACAAGCACTCAACTTGGGCGTAGACGTCAAAGTACCGAGAGGTGAGTAGTACCCCCCTGCCCCCAACCCCCCCCCCCCCACACGACTAAAAATTCCAATTCGATATCTCCATTTCGACTTTTTTGTCTGTGGACAATTTCGACAAAGTCCAAATAAAGTTATTCATGATTTTGCATGTTTTACGCTAAAGGTAACTGAAAATCAGTCCGGATTTCCCATCCAATTTCGTAACATTCTTTTGTCGAGTCGAATTTTCGGTAGGTCTTTTTCAGAATTTTTTTGGGAGAAATCCTGGAATAGCTTTAACGAAATATGTATGTATTTTCGTGCAAATATTTTCTGACCGAGATTCTGAGCAGTTTAGCAACGTTTTTCCTCGAGATATTTTTGAACAAGTGTCCAAGAGTAGAAGAATTTTGCAAAATTTAATGTTTTTTTTTTGCATGAAATGCAATTTTTTTTTTGCAGAAAAAGTCGGAGCCACAGCCAAACCAAAGCGAAGACCTTATTTACTCAAAAAGAAAGCGCTCTCGACTGGGTTCTTTGACTCGGGCAACAAACGTGATGAGTCCAAAGGTAACTAAATTTTGAATCTCGTCATTCATTATCCTCGTGATTTTGAGTCGGTGCGGTGTCAAGAAAAAATATCAAGTGTTTCATATCGTATCGAATCTTTCGTATGGAAAAGCGAAAAGTGAAAAAACCGATTGACCGAATTCTCGGATTTAGTTTTGAGCCAGCCAAGAAGTAAGTTATTGCTTTGGAGGATTTGCCTAGACAAATTAAGCAGTGCTGCCGCAGTGCTGGTGCAAAATGCACGCGTGGTGGGAGCCAATTGGCCGTGCCGTGCCGTGCCGTCATTGCATTGCTCGCTCAAAAGGGCGGGTAGCGAGCGGTGGGGGTTAATTGTCTTTGAATTTTTTTCGGAGATTGAGGACAGGTCATCCGGGCACTACTCGCCAGGGATCGGGTCGGGCCGGGTCGGGTCGGGTCACACGGGCACATTTCCGCACAAGCAAAATTGGGTAAGTAGGCAGCTAGGTAATACGCAGAAAAAAATAGCACTGCTGAGCTGCTGCCTGCCTGCTCCGACTGCGACTCTGCGACTGCAAAAAAAACTCAATCAAGTGACGTCTTTGGTGTGCTCAAAAAAATCAACCCGGGTTTTTGGTTCTCCTGTCCTGGTTCTCCGCCAAATGACTCGACCCGACCCGACCAGAGATAAACAATTTAAATCCTACATATTTTTCTAGTTCAGACGAAAAAAAAATGAAGAACACGGATTTTTTTTAAAACAAGTGTTGTATCATTTTTCTGCGCTGCGCTTCTGCTCGTTTCGCGCGATACGATGCGATGCGATACTTACTGAACTGCAGAGTACGTTCGGTGCGTGCGTGCACGCACGCACCGAAAAATTGCAAACACTTCCGACCCGACCCTCCGACCTAGTCATCATCGTGTCGTTCGTCATACGACCCCGTGTTACCCGGAACCGGGTAACACTTTTCCCAAATCTAAATCAGATGGGCTGGGCCGGGCTGGGTCACAGGCCAGGCAAGCACGAGTGCGTGCGTGCGTTCGATTTGGCCTGGCCAAAATTTGCAAACTAATTTCTTGTTCTTGCTCTGCTAGATGTTTGCAAAAAATAATTGAAATTTCGTGAGAATTGTGTGCACTTTTAGAGTGAAATATTTGAGGATTTTTACAGTACTTTTGCTGCTGCAGTCGGAGTGAAATATTTGAGCGAAAAAGCTGAACGCTTTTTGTTCCAAGTTTCTCAACTGTGCTGTGCGTTGTTTAACTCGAATCGAACTCGATCCGACTCTTGAATGCTCGACTTGCTCGAGCTGACCTTTCTCTAACGCCTCGGCATTCTCATCAAATCTAAGGTCAAGTCGTCGTCGTCGAAAAATAGCCTCAAGGATTCCCAGCCACCCAGCAACACTAAAAATGCGTAGGCAGGTAGGCCACCAACATCCAGGTAGAGAGACAGACACAGAGTTCTTCTCGGTTTTTTGCAAATTCTAATTTTAGCAAAAATGCTAATAAGTCAACTCCCGCTTTCTGGACCAATTTGCAAGGAAAGGTTGAGAAACGGCCGGCCGGCCGACCGATCCGATCGACCGACTGGCCATAGACAGGAAATTTCTCTAAATATTTACCCACATTCATGCAGAGATGCCCGACTCTTTTCTCTAAAAGTCTCTTTTACCCGGGTATCGCAATTTTCTTTGCACGGCAGTGCAGTGCAGTAGCGCCGCTAAAAATAGCTCGGCGAATACATGTACATAGTACATGAATTTTTGTCAGACCAGACAGCCCTCTGAGCAAAGCAAAGGTGTGCAAAAATTAAATTTTTCGCCAAGGTACGCACGCACGCTAGCTGTGCTGCCCAAAACCTACTCACGAACAGAACAATCGACATTTTTGAGACGGTAAATCGGTAGCTGTGATCGCAGAGTGGAGGTTGTGTAGATTTTCCTCCTTCTCCTGCTCCTGCTGCATGGTTTTATGGCTGACCATTTTTGGAAATGTTTGCGAATTTGCGAATCTACATCTCTGCATGCATGTCGTTTATTGGCGACCTCGGAGGTTTCAGATTTTACGACGGTTGGCGGTCGTCCGTGGTCCGTCCCAAAACATTTTTGTCGCCAAATTCGTGCCGCACAATGATGCGATGCGAAGCAATCGCGATCGCAGCTGTTGGCAGAACAATCGACATTTTTGGACTCGGAGCATTTTCGGAAGTCACAAATTGGTACACTTACTTACTCCTGACTCATACTGCGCTGCACTGCACTGCACTGCACTGCTGACCATTTTTGGAAACGTTTGGGGGACAGAATCTGCACGTGGTGAAAAGTGCATGCATGTGGCCTCGGAGCGTCGGAGCTTCAGATTTTTACGACGATCGGTCACACGAAATGAAATTTTTCTTTCGTCAAATTAGCGCAACCGCGACTACTTGAGGACAATTTTGGACTCGGAGATCCAAATCCAGACCAGTCGCATTCACAGATGTCATTTTCCTTTGTTTTTACTCCTGCTGCCGACCATTTTTGGAAACGTTTGAGGGCTGAGTCTGCACTGCAACTGCAAGTAGCAAAATGTCACCGGAAAATTTTACGACAATTGCAAGCATGTATTTGTCGTCGTCGTCGTCAAATTAAAACGCAGAAACGAAGAAGCGGCTAAAAAAAATTATCTGTTGAATTCCAGAGTCGAGTGAGAGGAACCCATTTATTCGGCTTTTTTTCACTTCAGAGGTTTAATAGGGTCCTTGGAAAATTTTTGCATTGCAGGATGTGACGGTGACGGTAATCGTTGACGGTCGGCGTTTGACTGTCTCAAAATCTAAAATCTATTGACTTCTCATCGCCACTTAATTTTTTTTCTAGAAAGAGGACTTCCAGTCTCCAACCGCCACTAAATTTAATTGAGCTTCAGGTTTTGGCCATTAAATTTATTTAGAGACTCTGAGGAGTCAGGTCAGGACTAGGCCTAGGACTACTGTTGGACTTTGTCACCAGTTTATTTTTGACAAGGTCAGCTGGGCTGCTGGGCAAGCTACATGTATCGTGCAATGCGGGCGGTTCTTAAAATCGGTTCGGTTCAGGTTCGTAAAAATTACCCGGGTGTTATTCGTGGTAACACACAGCACACAGATGACGACAATACTAGCAATTTCGTGCAATGTGCAAATTGCAATTCGTACGTAAATTGTAATGGGGCGGACGGAGTTAGACTCCTTTGTAGGTATTTTCGGTTTGCTGAAATTCGCGAAGCTTCGAAGATTTGCGATTGGATAGGAAGGAAGGATTTGACGGAACAAATTGGTTTGCTATTTTGCAAAGTGCATGAGGAGCTGCGAAGTGACATGGTTCGCACTTGACTCTTTCGAATGTCGATACAAACATCGTTGATTCCAGTTTGCAAATTTCTGCAATTGTGCAGTCAAATTTGTCCTTCAGGTTTGGAATTCGAATATTTCGGAAGATCATCATCAAATTTTACTGGCACGTGTTTACTTGGCGCGTGGTTGTGGTCCAAAGAAAAGTTGTCGAAATGGAGTCAGTCAGTCAGTCAGCAAATGCGTACATGTAGAACTTGGCGAAGAAATAGCGTATTGGTGCATGCCTGGCGAATTTCCGATAGCAGCACCGGAAGCGATTACTCACAAAATTTCAAAAATTTGTCGCGATGACCCGACCCGACCCAACCGTGCGTCTTTCGTATTGTGTTTCGTGATTTTGGCCAACAGTGAAATATTTCACTTTGGAGGTCCAAGACTTTGAAGTCCTTGACTTGTTCGAAACACAATTTGTTCCTTTCGCTTTCCTGCAAATTCGCGATGCAAAAATGAATGGCTCTTGTGAATGGCTACACACTTGGATTCGTTTCTATCAGCAATCTGCTCCCTGGCTTGCGCTCGGTCTGCTTCTTTTGAAGAATGCTTTGCAATTAATTAATAAAAAATGACACGGCGCTGAAATGTGATCCTCTCGATCTCAAATCGGAAGTTGAAGAGTTCATAACTCTCACTTTTTGCACAAGTCAGAGTCTCGCATGTAGGTACATATGTACACAGTCTCATCGTCTCGACTTGTCAAGATTTTTTGGCTGCTGGCGTCTGCCTCCCAGCTTTGCTACCACAAACTCCAAACTCATCTTCTCAAGTCCAACAATTCCGCAAGTGCAAAAATAATAAAGATTTGCACTGCACTGCACTCCACTACTGCTTCGCTTCCCTGCAGCATGCAGCACGCAACAAATTTTTGACGTCTGCCTGCCTATCCGCAACTCTGCTCCCCGTATTCCTATTTCTGCACAACAGAACAGAACACAAAGATTTTTTGCACAGGATTTTGTGCATGTGCTGAGAAGAGATTTTAAATTTAGAAGACCCACTTAAACATGAAAAAAATAATCATTGCCTTGCTTTGCTTTGCTTGGTAGCTGGTTTGCTTTGCTGCACTAATATGTAGAGCAGCAGCACCAGCGTCTGAGTCAGGTTCAGCTCAGCTCAGCTCAGCTCCGATTTTTAAGCGTTGCGGTTTTCGGAAGTTGTTTGGTCGGTCGGTCGGTCGGAGCACCTCAAAATCTTTCGACTTTCGAATTTCGACTACTCCACGTCCACGTTGCATTGCGCTGCGTTGCGTTGTTGTTTCTGCATGTATGTATTCCAATCCAATATGCAATCTTGTTTTGCCAAACTAAAAAATTAGAAAAAAAAGAGATGCCAGGCCAGAACCACTCTTGCATCGCATCTTTTTCCTCGTCTAGCAGCAAATTATCTGAAGAGATTTAGAGATCTACTACATATTATGTAATGTAAGACGTAAGAAATTACAAGTTTGCGGAAAGACCCCAAAAAATTGCATTGTACATATTTTTTATGCAAAATGTGCAAATTTGACGGCCGACAAGGCAGACAGGCAGGCAGGGCAGGGTGACAAATTTTTGTACTGTGCGAACAAACAGCCCAGCACAAAAGGCCAAACAGCTGATTGATTTCCCTGACCTTCATCTTCATCTTGTCATTTTTACAGTTGAGAGTCGGACGTACGTAGGCAGGGAGGGTTGGAAGATTTTTTTGCCTCTAAGGGTTCCTCCCGTCCCGACATGGGCTCCAAACTTGTTTCCAGTGTCCCGCTCTAGTTGACTCGATAATAATTAATTGCGATTAATTGATATTTGCGTGCGTAGTAATTAATTAAAATGTTAAGAATGAGTTGGGACTTGGGAGAGGGAAGTCCAGAGCTCCAGCTCCAGCATGTCCAGCTAGTCGTCAAAATTGTTTGAGTCAGAGTCGCCAGTCGTCGCGGTCGTCATCTTTGCCGAAAAATGATTGGCAAGTTGAAAGTGACAAATGCAGATAATTAGCTGGTGGTTTGGAACGCACTCAGTCTCTTCTCTCTCAACTTTGTAATTGAGTGAATGTCGTCTGTCTTTTTGGCTTTGTGACTGACTGACTAGGCAGGTCTGGGCCGACCGTCCATCTGTTTTTTTTGGCTACCGTTCCAGTCGTAGTCGTAGTACTATTTTTTCAAACGTCATTTCATTATTTTTTGTAAATTTTGTGTGCTACGACTACTGCTGTCCCAACCCAACCCGTGCATATTGAATATCGACTCTTCCATCGAATCTTTCTACATTTTGCCGATTTGCAAGAAAATTCAAATGTGGAAACGGTAAAAATGGCAACATTACAATTGCACAACAGTCGTCAACAATTTCGATAATTTCGGTGATCCATCAAATGCATCCGGAATTTCCGGAACTCCGAAACTCTCCGAGCACGGCTGCCTTGGAATTGGTCACCTAATTAATACTAATGTCCGTCCGTATAGGTCAAAATTTTGAACAAGGCGATTTTGCTATGCAAGCAGTACGGTCGGTCGGCCTTAATTTTGACAGGCGGATTTTGAGTACATGATTCTTAGTTTAGCACTGTTTTTTTTTTGGACACTTTGTGGTGGTATTCCAAAAAATACCACAACGGGACTCTTTGTCTCCAACCACCGAGAAAGTGACCCTGATAAAAAAAAGGATGAGTTGAAAAATCTGGAAACTTTTTTCGAAACGCCAACCGAACCAACCCGGGTTCGATTCTGAAAAAGTTCGGATGACGTGAGTGAGCGCAGTGTAAATGTGACGGGCAATGAAATGAGAACGAGCGAAGCTAACATAATTAGCCGCTGCATTCCAAGGAAGGCAGACAAATATCGTCATGTTTTAGTTTTTTGAGTTGCAAAATTTGAGTCGTTGTCATTGTCATTGTCGTTCCAAAAGGGACATGGAAATGGAAATCGTCCAAAATCAGTCACCGGAGTGAATAACCGCCCGTTTTTCGTTGGATTTTGAACATTTAAATTTAAATTTTTGATTTTTTAATGACCGCTTTCTTTTTAAAAAAAAAATTTTTTTTTTGTTCCTTTCTTTTTTTCTTTAGAAGGAGGTGGAAGTGGACTCGTGTTCGGCATTCCTTTGTCTGTGTGCGTTGCCAATGATCAGCAAAAGCGTGGACTTGCGCAGTCTGGGGGAACTGGGCCCTCAACAGCCCCTTTTCCGGGCCCTGGCGGGGGTCAAGACTGGGAACAACAAAGCGGTGGGGGTGGGGGTGGCGGGGGGGCTGCTCACAAAAGATCTCAAAATGGAAGTCGCAACAGCGTGTCGTCCGTCTGTGAAGCGCCCTTGTACAACAAAGGCGATGTCAAGGTGGTCACTTGTCACTTTTTTGTCCTGTTTCGTGTCATCTTGTCGGGATTACCCCAAATGGGGGGAAATTTATTTCGAATTTTTTTATTAGACGGGATCTACAGAGAGTCTTGCTTGGACAAAACGTGAGAGCTCTGCTGCGTTCGATTCTCTCTCTTGCTCTTCTGGAGACCTTCTTGGAGTGAGTCTTTTACATAAGATTTGGCAAAAAAATTTCCAATTTCTTTACCCGGAAGTTGCCGAAATTTTAAACCGAATTTTTTGGAATTTTTGCTGGAATTTGTCAGGAAAACGTGGCTCCAGTGAGTGCAGCAGTTCCAACGATTGTCACAGCCTGCATTCGACATCTGGAGACGTACGGTTTACACACAACTGGGATCTTTCGAGTCAGCACTTCGATGAAACGAATTCGCCAAGTAAGCCCCTTCCACCGCAAAAATTTTAAGCCTTTTTTATTTAGCAATTTACGTTTTGGAAGACATTGTTGCTGAGATTTTTGTGTGCAAATTCTGAATCAGTTGAGAGAAGAAATTGACGGTGGGAAGGATGTTCAGTTTGGCGAGGAGCAGAACCCGCACGACGTTGCAGCACTGCTAAAAGAATATCTTCGAGATTTGCCAGAGCCACTCCTGTGTCGGGATTTGTATCAAGCGTTTCTTAGAACTCAAAGTGAGCAAAGGGTTCCTGATGACATTTTGCAATTTTGTGCTAATTTTCCAGAAATCTTGCTAAATTTTAAGATTTCTGCACTCTTTTTTTTCTGGCAGAAATAAGAAACCGCCGACTTCAAATGGAAGCCGTTCAACACTTGATTCAACTTCTTCCTGTTCCAAACCGTGACACTTTGGCAGCGCTTTTGAAATTTTTCGCCAAAGTTGTTGAAAATGCTGCTGACACAAGGACAAGGACAGGTAAGAAAAACAGACAGAAAATCATGCGATGCGCATCGTTAATCGCGAAATCGCGATAACGGTTTCTGTTTTTTTTTGTGCTAATTTAGGCGAAGTTCTGATGGGCAACAAGATGGAGGCTTACAGTTTGGCAACTCTCATAGCCCCCAACGTCCTGCCCTGTATTCCAACCGAAGGCTCGACGACGCTCGACCAATCTGCGACGCAGACGAAAGAAAGACGAGAGTCCATTGACGTCATCAACTACATGATTTCCAATTACAAAGAACTTTTTGAAATTCCAGCCGAGCTCGTCGATGAAATTTATGTTCACATGATGGACACGCACCCAGACCTCCTCGAAGACATTCTCAAACAAAAAGGAGGCTTTGACGAGTGAGAAAAAGAAATTTTTTTTGTTTAAATAATTTTTATTGGAGAGATTCGGTAACCAATTTGGGTGGTCGGGTTTTGACTGATTTGTTGTTTGTTTCACCATCACCCTGTACGTACAGCCCTGCACTGGACGAACTGGAGACGACGAGCAGCGTGTTTGAGGGCAGCGAGTGCGGAGATCCAGCCGAGTCCGAAGAGCCGCTAATGGTCAGAAAGTTCCAGAAGCGAGAAGAAATCTTGCACAAGGACGGGGGCAAGGGAGGGCAACCCGACTCCTCCAGGTGACATTTAATCTCGATTTGGCTGGAATTGCTCATTATTTTCTGGAGTGAAAAAACACATTTTAACGCCCTGGTCGTGCGTCATTGATTCTTATTTCAGGAGTCGAGGAAGTAAAGATTGTTCTGGAGATTTGGACAAACAACAACAAAGTGGAGCAGAGTCGGACAGTTCGAGCACAAAGTCAACCTCGCGTTGGTTTCGTCGTGGGCGCTCAGGGCCTGAGCACAAGTCGAGAACTTCGAGCGACTCTGGTGAGCTATTCTGGGCTGAGCAAATAAATAATTGTTGGAATCATGTCATGACATGAATCTGAAACTGACGCGCTAATTGTTCCAGGGAGTGAGAAGGTGAGGGGAAAGTCACGGCGGGAGTCGTCCCTTCATGAGACGAAGAGAGCCAGTTCCCTGGACTCGGTCAACCTTAAAGAGACGGGCTCTTGTCCAGCCACCGTGATTGTGGCGGAGACTGTGGTCGAGAGACAACGAAGTTGCTCCGACCAGAGTCTAAAGGTTAGGCTTAGGCTAGGATTTTTTTTGTCCAAACTTTTTTTTTTGGGAGAGAGAGAAAGAGAAATAGAATTAGAGTCCGTCGTTCATAGGTCCGTCCATTTTTGTCGAAAACGTTTTCAGTTTTTTTTTGTTGATTTGTTCATTCATTTGAGTCATGCCTCCGCCGGCTGAAGAGTCAGACTTGTCAGGATCCGTTTGCCACAAATTCATTCTAGGCATTGCTGTCATTGTTTTGGTCATTGCAATTATTTTACTTAGCATGGGTCTTTTGGCCCTAGAAATTAAGACCAAATTTGTCAATGTTGACCGGTGGCTTTGAACAAATTCAAAGTTTTGGACAGTTTTCAGTTTTTTAATCTGCAAAATCTGACGGATCCCGATTTTTTTTTGGCAAATTTGTTTTAAATATGGTGCTCTATTTGGATAGTACTTTGATCCCAGTCTAGCCTAGTCCGGATGGAATGGACTCTAGAATTGTCCATTTACATTCTGACAATAGAATGGTTTCCGTCGGTTTAAAGTTAGTTAAATTTTTGTTGGTCGTTCTCTTTGCATTTTATATAGTTTTGGGACTTTTATTTTACTACTTTGCCTTTGAGTACCTCCTAGTCTGGGTCTTTCGTAGTTCAATCGAGTCGGACACGAAATTAGAACGTCCTCACTTTTGCCCAGAGTTTTCCATTGGAGTTTAGAACAGAAGAGAGGAAAAAAAAATGTTTTGTGTTGGATTTTTTTTTTTTAATTTTTTATCGCCACTACGAATCGAATAGGTTCCGGACAATATGAGTCGTCGGCAAAGTTCTCCAGTAGTGCTCGAAGGGACAGGGGTCATCACAGCGTCTCTAAAAATTCCTGTCCCAGTCCCGCTCAGCATCGATGACTCTGACATTCCATTCATTGAAGACGACGGCGGCATAGACTCCACGCTCCAGGCACGAATTGGTCAGTTCCAGCAGACCACGAGCACGAGACCAATCAGGAGTCGGGCGGCTTTCACGGATTCCACAACATATTCTAGGAACACTTCAGTCTCAACCCACCCTGGCACTCCCTTCAGTAAGTTTTTTTTTAGGTTTTTGTTGCGTTTTTCCGAGCGGACTTGAGGAACAATTTGTCAAAAAGAATTCATGTTATTCTGGGCCGGGCAGAATATGGGATTTTGTACAGAAATCCTACGATATTTAGGCTAGGATTCCAGGATTTCGCCAAGAGATTTCGAGATTTCATCCAAGATTCTGAAGGAGATTTTCTGAATTTTCCCCGCAAATTCCAGGACATTTCTCTGCAGATTTTCTGAAAAAACTCCCCAAATTCCGGGACATTTCTCTACAGATTTCCTGAATTATCTTCCCAATATCCAGCAAATTTCTCTGCAGATTTGCTGAATAATCTCCCCAAATTCCAGGGCATTTCCCTGCATATTTTCTGAATTATCTCCTTCCATGACATTTCTCTGCATATTTTCTGAATTATCTCCTCAAATTCTTATCAGACATTTCTTCTGCAGCAAGCAGTTTGCATGCCTTGATTTCATTGAAATGCATTGCTTTGACCTGTGTATCTCTGGATTTCCAGGCTCACCGCTTCGTCAGCTGTCCTCAGACACGTCTAGTCTTGCCACGATTTCCCAACCAAACTCACCTCCGTACGACGATTCAAATACATTCCCTTACGAAGAGCTCACTCTACGTTTTTGTCTTGGGCCGCCGTTGCCCATGGCTGGAGGCGGTGGCGGAGGCGGGGGGTCGAGCAGCCAGCAACAGTCTCCAACCACTGGGGGTGGTTCAAAAGCTACGACCCCCTTAATCACATCATCTTCGTCAACAATCTACAACCAACCAGCAGTCGCTGTGAGCTCTGCTCTCCACCATCAAACTCACCGCGGCGGTGCAAAACCCGAAGGGTCGTCTTCAACAACGTCAGCTTGTGACCCCGAGTTCAAAGACATGACTCCAGTCACAACATCCGAGGCCAAAGGTTTAGGAAGAGAAACAAAAGGGGCTAAAATTGCAGGTAATTCTATGTAATTCCAGACCAGACCAGCTCCAATTAGGTCTACCAAATTTTGAAGATTTTCGTTAATTTTGTCTTAATTTTACTCGGATTTCTAGGCCTCATCAAATCAAAAACTGCGGATTTTGAAAAATTTGCAAAAGATTCTCAGGTCGGCGGCGGCGGGCCGTCGGCCATTGCTTCAAACATGCGGCTCCGATCCCAAGGAAATATTCAACTCAAGCAACAATTTCTACTTCGTCAACATGACAAGTTTCAGCAGCAAGGTCCAGTCAGGAGCAGTAGTGGAGTGGTATGGGTTTCGACTTTCGACAATTTTTCTTTAAAAAATCGAAATTCTGGCGTAACTGGCCAATATTTGAAAAAGTGGTGTAAAAAATGTGATCTTTCTCTAAATCCCTCAGGTTCCAGGAACGTCTGGACTAAGATCGACGACGACGACTCAAGGACCAGAACAAACAACTCCGGTCGGGTCAAGGTCACTCCAAAGACGTAAAAATCTTACGTCCGGTTCTTCATCTGCCATCGCTCCGTCAACTTCAACAAATCCTCCTGACGGGAATTCCGAGAAAGATGGCGGTAAGTCTGGAGACGACTCCAGAATGACATCAGCTGGACCCACATCCTGGAAAAGGTCAGAGATCATTGCTAGTCGTCACGGCACGACGCCCACCTCTCAACCTGGGGAACGGGAGACATTCTTCTAAGGAGTTCTCAACAATCAACTCCAAACTGAATTGCTTGTTTAGAGTAGTTACGCAATCATTTTTGGCAGTGAAATAATTAACTGTCTTTAGATTTTTTGAAAAAATATCTAATTGTTGTCGCCGTCGCCGTCGCCATCTATATGTACCACCCTTCCATTGCTTAACGTAACGTAAGGAGAACGACCGTTTGATTGTTTCGACTAGCTTGTGTTGTTTTTGCATAATTTAATCACATAATTACTTAATTGATGCGTAAACACGCAACGTTTTACAAGAGAGCAACAAACAACAACAACAACAACAAACAGGAGGAACAACACGGGAAAGAAAACTCAGCTTGACTGCATAGACTTCGATGTTCGTCAACGATTCTGTGATACTCAAAAAAAATTCATTTTATTTCGATTAGGGGTCAAATTATTATTACTTAGTTAGAACTGAGTAGGAGGTCCTTGAGCAGAACTTGCACTTACACTTGGCGCAAGTGCAAGTCGATTGTTGGGGGGTACTCTTAACGTTATTGCGTAATAATTATTGTATGAGTTAAATTTACTAGTCTTGTAGTCTTAGTCGAAACAACAATTTGTCATTCGTTCGCCACGTGGTGTCAACAATGTCAATGTCCGACGTCATGTTCAAATTATTGTCAACCGGCAGCAAGAACGACCGACGACGGCCAATTTACTACTTCTGATTTGGTTTTGAAATGGTTAAATTAAAAAATTAAAATTAATTAACATTTTTTATGGTCAGTCGATGCGTCGATGTTCCCGGAGGTACATAAAATTTGCATGGTGTCGGAGTCGGCGTCGGGGTGGCCCTTTATTAAGTAGTAGTAGTCGCCAATTCTTAGTCTAGTCGTCTTTAGTCAATGTGTCCAATTGTTGGAATAGTTCGTAGAATTTAGGACTTAAGTCAACGTTCACAAAGGTGGTGCTGTGGTTATAGGTAAGTTAGTCTTTTGCGGATTCGTTCTTGGGGGTGCGGTGCGGGGGGAGGGCAGGGGGTTGTGCTGTGCGGGGGTGGAAATGGATCCCTGGGGGAGTGAGTTAAGGAAGTCGGTGGGGGAGGAGCCTGACTATTTTTTGATCCTAATATAGATAAAATGCAGATAAAAATAACCTTGAACAATTTAAGCCCGGCTCAACTCCAATTTTTAATTTTTTTTCAAAGTTTGAAGTGCGAGACAATTTATTAATTAATATTTTTGTCAGCCAACTAACTAACTTACCTGCTGCTGCTGCTGCTAATTGACTTAGCGTGGGAGGAAAGGGGAGAACGTGAACTGGGTGTATCCTTTGCATTCCCGCGTGCCACCTTAACGGTAAACTAACTTTAACTTTTTTAATTAAATAATCTAAAACAAAAACTAGCTATAATGAATTATTTTATGAGAGCAGGCAGAGTGATTTGCCAAAAAAAAATTTTTTTGGCCAAATTAACAGGGCTAAGGCTACACCCGTTTGGATGCAAAAAACAAAACAATAATCGTTCGTTCGGTTTTAAAGTACATCGAATCCAGAGATAGAGGAGGGGGAGGGGGGCATAGTTGCGGGTAAATTGGAAGAGGGGGGTGAGGGGGTGGTTGATGATGACTCCGTCCGTGTCCGTGCCGACTACTGCTACTCCATTTTTTTTGAAGGCTGGTCTCCTTTTTTTTGAATATATGCCTCTTATGTAACTCCAAGGGCCCGCCCCCAACACACTTTCTCCGCCCTTCCCCAAATTCTTGCTCCACCCCTGCCGCCGCCCCCAGCCCAACCCTCCCACTTACTCCCGTGAACAGAATCGAAATGAAGTAAAAAAGCGATAAAGCTAGGTGATCATTTTGACAACATCAAAATGGTTAGCACCGGAAGTCCGGTTGTCGGGCGCGCTGCCATTGGTGAAATTCAAAGCGTTACTAAGCGACCTGTCTCGTCATTATTAGTCGTCGTCGTCGAACACGTCAATTTCTTCAGACTCTAGATTCTCTAGAAGAAGAATTGTCTCTGTCGTTCGCGCCCTAGTCAGTCGTCGTCGTCTCTGTCTGTGTTAATTACATAGGCCAAGATGGAGGTTCTAAATATAATTAGCGAGTTAGGTAATTAATTCCGCAGTAATTTTCAATGAATTAGTTAAATGTCATTGTTGTCTCTCTATCTCTGCTCGTAGGGCTCTTGTCGACTAGAATTCTTGAATTCTAGGATCTATTAGGATGACGGAGTGGGACCTGATTGTGGTATTCCTTGTACTACTTGTATTTTTTGAATAGAAGGGGAATATCGGGTGAGGTACTTGCGAGTGAGTGAGGGGCTACCCCTTACAGCGTGGCGTGGGTTGAGGGGCGGGGGGCCTGGAGGGGGCGGGGCGAAGGGGCTGTACGTACGTAGGGTGTATCGCAAATCCAAGGTCACGACTCCCGAAATCTTTTCGCCAGCTTAGTGTTCATGCTATTTATTCAATATACTGTGTAATCGACTTTATTGTTCTCATCTCAATGGTGGTTTTGTTGTCACTAATTTTTTCTTCTTGGAAAATTTTGGGTGCTTTTTAATTTTGCGAAACTTGGGATTGCTGGTGCTGCTGCTGCTGCTGGACCACCTTGACAAGTTATTTCGCGATGTCGTAGTCTAGTTTTAGTTTTAGAATTTGGCAAATTAGCATCCTTCAAAATTATTGTGACCATTTTTTGCATATTTTTTGGCAGATTTCTTTGTGTCATTGTTGTCGTCCGTCCTGCTTTGTCTGTTGTTAAAATTTGGTCTTGTTCTTCTCACTTAGACAGTCAAGGGTCTCCTTCCTTCATTGTTCTAACTAATTAGAAAAGTAAATTGTCCCTTCTGGGCAATTGCAAAAATAAAGAGAGCGCAAACTGCATTTTGCTCAACTGTAAATAGCTTACTTACTTGTCAACAACTCTGTCTGTCCGTCTGTCTGTCGTCTCTAAAATTAGAAATTTAAAATTCGGGCTTTTATTGGACTCAGTACTGTATCTTTTTGTTACGCACTTTTTTGGTTGGATCAGAAAAAAATTAGTTGAAAAATGAGCACTTTTGTCAAAAAATTGTTTTTCGCAAAAATTCCTTGAGAAAATTATGTAGTAGTTAGGCCTTAATTGAGCCAATTCTTGTTTCCACCTCATTTCAGTTGTCTCCGCTTAATGGTCGCCACCACCCTCGAATAAATATTAAAAGCCACCTCCCAAAGAATTTTATAAGCTTACGCACTTTACGCATCAAAATGGTTTGTTTCCTTTTTTGATATGTTACTTACTAAGTTAACTATACTAATTATTTAATTATTTAATTAATTATGCGTATTCATCGTATTTAAATTTTAGACTTATTATTGTAATTTAAGTTCATATATTTACAACTAGTAAGAATTTACGTAGGAATTAAGGTAATGAATTGATTGGGGAAGAGCACCAAAAAAGTCCAAATAAAATTTATTTGTATTCTGCTTGTGTCAAAAATTCAATGCGCAAAAATGCGTGTGATTTGCCAATTTAATTATCTCAAAATTTGCAAGCGGACTAATTAATTATTGAGATTGTATTTTATTGCAATACTGCAACAATAATTTATTTCGCATTTTGAAAACATAATAGAGTGGATGAATAGAAAGGATTCGAGAAGGGCTGTCTTGCAGGTGTTAAGGTGAGGAATTCCAAGTACATAGTCCATGCAAGAAATTCTCAGTTCGGTCTGCAAAATTAATATTCCGGAAATCCGATTAATCCGATACCTATTGGCCGGAAGCCGGAAGTGCTTGCTCTGCATTTGGCTGTTTAGATCCGTTAAAAAATTTCAGCAAATCGACTATTTAGTTGCAGCACCAAGAAGGCATAATTCCTGAGCGAACTCCAAAACTATTGCATTTTTCTTTTGCTTTTGCTTCACGTCCCAGCCCAGCCCAGTCAGTCAGTCGCAAATAAGTTCAGTTCATCTGGTGACATTTCGCAATCATTTATTGCAATTTTGCAATCAGAAAAAGTTTGTGTTGTCGATGACGCGACGGAAGACATGGCGTTGAAAATTTGCCTGATTTGCTCTTGGCGTCGCCGTTCCTGGATTGGCGATAGAACAATGATACGCCATACATAAGTACATGACATAAAATAACTGAATGTTGAATGTCAACAACAATTAAATTTAATGGTCAACTAATATGCAAAATTCTGAGCAAACTTCTTGCGCTTGGTCTGATGTCTGGTGATGATGGAATGCAATCAAAAATAATAATTGCCAGTGCTGAGTATCTATGCAAATTTGGTCAGCCAAAGAAGACGAAGAAGAAGAATTGCAGGAGTTGACTAGCTTGTCTTGCAATTTTGCAAGAAATTCGGTACAAGAATATTTACAGAGTGAGTCAGAAGTTAAACCAGATATTAAATTGCATCTATTTCATATTTGGTTCACACGACACCCATTGACACCCACGCACGGCACAGAATTTTATTGAAGGAATTGAATAAGCGACTTGACTTTTGACTCACCCTGTATGTATTCGTCCTAATTGTCATTAATTTGTAATGATGCAAGAATACTCGTGTCATTCATGTCCACGTCTTCTTCTTGGCTGATCAAATAATGTACAAATATTTGTCTAGAATGTTATGGAGTGCGGGCAGTGCGGGCAGTTGAGTAAAGATTTCTCAGAAATTGAATTGAATTGAATTGAATTCATGGGCTTAGTTTTTTTTTAAAAAAACGACAAAAAAATTTAGCAAGTATAAGACCGTAGTAAAAATGTTTTGCGCAGTTTTTACGCAACTCTTACTAAAAAAAGTTAAAATCCAAGAACAAAAATTGTACTTAATTAGCAAAGTTGATTAGTTTTGCAATAATAATAATAATAATAATAATAACATTAATTACAAAGCTCATAAAAGTACCCAGCCAAGTTTCGCAAAAATCGCTTTTGAAAAGTTTGACGTGAAAGTGACTTGAAAGTGACATTTGACATGTGATTGGAATTCAGAGTCAAATATTCCTCCTAATTGATTTTAGGACTTTTACATGGCTGTTAATACGTTTTCCACGTTGCGTAAAGTAACTCACTGTACTTTTCGACTTCTAATTACCGTCAAACAATAATTACAATCAAGTCCCAACAAGCACTACAAAAAAAAATTGTCGAAACTTTGTCCCGTTGTCCCTTTTCCAATCATAGTAGACAATCAATTTCGCCACAAAATCTACATTAGCCGAGTCGAGTTGAGTCGAAACTTTTTTTTTGTTGAAGCGAAACGTCGTCGCCGTCGTCGTCAGGATGTCTGCTGTGGCCAAAAGTCATTTTTTCTCGACTAACTTTCGACTGCTGCTGCTGCACGGATTACGAATTAAAGGACAAAATGAGCCTCTAAAAAAAATCTAAATCTAAATCTGAATCTCTAAATTTCAAGTGAAGGACGAGACTTGATTCCAATAAATATTTACTAGCAGTGCAGGGCGACGAAGACGATGATGCGAATGCGATACTCTGGAATAAATATTAGATAGAACTGCAAAAAAATCTTAACACGCTGCGGCTGCACTCTCTGGTATGGATCCAAGCATGGAGCCGTGAAACTTTGCATTTGCAAAATGCAAAATCCGAATCCGAATGGCAAACAAAGAAAGCTGCAGCAACATCGGCAGTTTGCAGAATCGAAAGACGCACACGGATTTGTTTTTTTTTTGTAAAGCGGAGCGAAGCGAAGATTCGGTGGTCCAACTTTCGACTGTCATGCGAGACACAAGCATCGCCCGTTTCTTTTTTATGCGTTTTTGTGTACTTATGCTCTTCAAAATTCACAGAATTGCTCGGATTGTCGCCAAATGAACCGAACCGAACACGGGCCGGCCCGGGTAGCCCAGGACCAACGCACTGCACTGCACTGCAAGCTACAACATAGTTCAGGTTAGACATTAGACTCCTCTGGAACAAGTTCGAAGTTCGAATGTCTCAGCGCAGATCGCATGCATGCATCGAATATTTTGATGACTCATTCGCCGAATTTGATGTGCGTCTTTGCTCGTTTGATTTCTCAGAATTGATTAATGTGTGTCTTTTTTGAAGGGTGAAGTTGTGATTTTTTTTGGAATCTGAATCAAGTAGCTAAGGATTTTGCACCAAACCTGAGGAATTGTAAATAAAAACTAGGAATTGAGATTCTGGAAAGAG